>CAJNIZ010018447.1:0-67257 GCA_905231905.1 Symbiodinium pilosum
GTGAATTCAGTTCATTTCTTTCATTCATTCACTTATTTTATTCACTTCTCTCACGTTTCATTCGTTTGTTTCGTTCATTAATTTATTAGCGCGTGTGATTGAATGAATGAAGTGAGAGAAATGAAATGAATTCATTAAATGCACGCTTATTAAATTCTCTTCACTCTTTTCATTCCTCTCATTTCTCGTTCCTCTCTTTAATTAATTAAACTCACTCCTTTTATTCGTTTCGTTTATTAATTAAAGGAGTAAGTGAAATGAGGAACGAATGAGCTTACGAATGAACGAACAAACAAATTAAGGGAGAGAGGGAAGCGTCTGTAAGGTTGGGACANNCACAAGACCCTGAGAACTTGGATGCGTGGCCTCTACGAGTGTAGAAAGAGGGCGGTCCACTCAAGTCAAGCTGTGGCCCCATGTTGTCCCTTAACCGCTGTGTCGCTTCACGCCGGATTTCGTTCACAATTCACGGCCAGCGACCAGACCAGCTCGAGCCTGGGTGCAAGGTTCAGTTGCTCCATGCGCAATAGCCTTCTGGTGTTTGCTCCGCTTCCGGCTTGTGCCTGTCCTGGGGGAATAAACTGCCATACGCACGCTTGCCTCCTTTCATCTTAGCTCAGAATCGCTCTCTCGCCGCACGCTTGGGGGCCGCGTGGGCATCAGGCCTCACTTTTCATTGAACTTAATGCTTCTGGCGCTGCTTCATGTGGCCAACTGCGCTGTCGCTACCAGTCCCGTGTGCATTCAAACTTCTGTGCTCCGAGTTGTGCTCCTGCCGCAATCTTGCGCAAATTCTGGAGTTGCAATCGCTCGTGGACTAAGATCTTGGCAAAGGCCTGGACGCACCATTCAAACTCCCCGCGTCTACAGTGATTTTTGTGAATCCAAGTCCCCTCGCAGAATGAGAGAAACTGGCGTGTGGAAGAGTGCTGTCACCGCATTCTCTTGCTTGTTTGGGCTGGCTACTGAGGCTCACGGACCCCACACTTGTCATCGCTTTTTGGGCCGTGGACTGTTCTGGGAGATGGGCCTGGTTTTGAAGCGCTGCTCAGTGCGCAATGCATCACAATGCGCCCCGTGATGGGGACAGGTGGATCAGGAACATGGGGCAGTCTTCAACTCCGAACCAGACCTGGCGGTCCCCGCACAAGGCTGATGCGGCGAGACCTCGGCAAAATCGGCTTTTGAGATTTCACGGGCTGCAGCCACAAAAAATTTCCCGACTGCTCCGCTGATGGTCTATGCGCAGAGCTCAAGAAGGAGCTGGTCAAGTTGACCGGAAACCCTCATTGTGGCCAGCAGCTGTACTGAATGCCAACTACAATGACGCTTGCTTGCTCTGTCAGTTGGTGTAGACAGCAGCTTGGCCTCGTTGCCCGCTTGCAGCCATCGCTGATTGAGCGAATTATAGGAGGTCGAGCAGTAGAGTTGGATTGATTCCTCCTTGGGCATATGGCACGTATCCAAACCTGCTCTCAACCTGGCGTCTTCGGCAAAGTGTTTGCCCTATGCTTCCCAAAGCTGAATTTAAGCCTTAAGCATGCCCGCGCCAGGCGCAAAGGTGGCATGCTCTGGCTGCTCTGGAGGAGCTTTGCCTCTAGCCCACCCAGTTGGGAAGCCAAAAAGACTCTGAGCCTTGGGCCTCCCTCCTGGGTCAACTGGCGCAGTACAATCGATCGAGGCAGCCAGGACGAAAAAAACGGAACGGAATTTCCACTTATACCTTAAACTATACCAGTAGCTGTAGCTGCATGGCCCCTGATCCTTCGCAGGGAGCTGGCGATCTCAAATGCAAGGCCCAGCTCATCTTCTCCCCTCTCGAAGGGGCTGAGCCGGGGACCCGAGGTTATCTTGCTGCACTCAACGATATTAAACAGTTTTGGAGGGCAGCTGAAGCAAGGCTCTCAGGAATCCATACGCGCTGTACAGGTGCTTCTAGCTACCTTGTACCACTTGGCAACCTCTTCATAGAGGAATTGCTCGAGCCACCTTGCTCCAATGATGCCCACTATATGCCCACATGAAAGCTACATGTTGTGTAGCCTTTGCATCCAGAAGTCAGGTGTCCCCCAGACAATTCATAATGAAAACACTGGAGCAGCCTTAAGATGGGATCCCTGACTTGAGGATTCCAGCACGGGAACCAGCAACTGCAAGTACGGTGGCCTGCGATGGAAATCAGCTGCAAAGCAGCAAACAGAATAGAACACACTTAGTCGCTTATAGTCCCCCTTAGGCAGATAGAATATGGGATGTATAGTATACCCAAAGCCATATTTTATCTACTTAAGGGGGACTATAGCTTCATCCTTGCCCTCCTTTCATCGGAATCCAGAAAGCCGCCTCATGACCCTTCGCAACCGTTGCACCCTTCAACTCCTACATGGGAGCTTCGGAATCTCGACATAAACTCCAATTTACTACAACCCGTGGCAACAAGGGACCCCTAATTTTTGCCCCCCCATTCGACCCAGTAGCCCGAACATATCCCCTATGTAGCCCCTTTAAAGTCCCTCTAAACCTCCAGCTAATTTTTTTGGAAGCCTCCATATACAGGTCACCATAAAGCAGAGCAAAAGGGCGAGCAGGCTCTGACCCAACCAGAATCTGCATCATTGGCTCTTCGAATATCTACTCATAGCGCTAAGAATATTTAATATTTGTACGAAAAGCAATACAGAAAACAGCAGTAACAGCAATAGTGGTGATAATTAGCGGCTGGTTGTATTACCACGGGTTTCACATTGGTTATATGATTCCTGGCTACGCCATGATTTTTGTTTATGATTGTGGTTGGATCGCTTTCCGTCCATTGTTCTGGGTTGGGCTATTCTTAGTGTCATGATTGCGACTTTCGGTTTCATTGAACCAATGGCTATTGCTTTCAGTATAATTGTCTGTAAAATGTGCGATATTCGCAGTATTGGAAAACGCTAGTCTATTTCCATTATTATTTACTCGTTGATCGTGCTGTTGTATCATTCTTGGACTTTTCGGTACACTCTTTGATTTTACCAGTAACAATATCACTGGTTTGCTACTACTGTTGTATGACAACTGGCTTATTTGTTATTGGTATCACATTTCTGCTTTAAGGGTACTATACCCATTAGTTAGTACTTCGTAGTGTATTATTCTTGTGGTGCTGCTATTAAAGCACTCTAGAGCTTCAGAGCTGGCTGCCCTGATTAAGAAAAGCTTTTGGAGGTCTGCAAGCCCTTGAAGCCTGCGCCTGATGGGGGACTTCTGTTAGCCAACAGCTGAGACTGATGTTGCCACAACCTGTGGCATTGCTGCAGACTGGAGGGAATGTTGGCTATACGTTTAGGACGTGGAAACCCCCCCATTGCTTGGAAAACAGCAAGGTTCGCATTTTGCATTTGCCAGAACGGCTGCCAGCATGCCAAACGCCACTCCCAGGATAACCTTTCTAAAACCAAAGAACGGACTCTCCGTACCTCCCCTAGACTGCCCTAGACCTTGTATGAAATGGCGCGTTCGGCCGCCCACACTGCTCCAATTCCACAGTGTGGTCATCGGAAAATGTGTATGCTGGCTGCTTGAAGCATTTGGCTTACGCGGAGGTCCAAGTTTGTTCAGATCCTCCACGTCTTTCACTTTGATCGGAAGTCAGAATGGCATGAGCCTCGACGCAATCGAAAGGGCCTGGCACGGGCAAGCAGATTGAGCGGCAAAACCCAGGTCTCTCGCCCAGGATTACGCAGCTGCTTGCATGACTCTCATGCGACAAGCCAATGATTTAATGCGGGCTGACACTGCTGTAAATCACTCATTTCGTATGACTGCGCGTGACATCCCAATCAGTTGCTTGCCATGCATCTAGAAGAGCCAATGCTGTGCAGCGCACCGAGTGTGGCATCCATCGTCGGGCAGGGATGCTGGGAGCCGGGATTCCGAGGTGCTGCAGCAAAAGGCGGGCCTCTCACAGCTTGCAACAAACTTGGGCTTGCGGGACCTGCGGCTCGGACCCAAGAGAATGACCCACGGACAGGCCTGATAGTCCTCCCCACCCAGCGGACCTCACAACCAACAAGAAGATGAAGAAGATGCAAAGAGAGATCTGCAAATCCCAGGCCTTCCACAACGGGATGCGAATGGGTGACGCCGTCGAACAGTTTAATCTGAACGAAAAGGAAAATGCTCAGCTGAGGCGTGCCGTAGGCTAACGCAACTTAATCGTGCACCGAAGTGCAGCCATGCGCGCACATGATCTGTCTGAAACACCAGCCTCAACGTTTTCCAGACCGGCCTGAATCAGTCACCATGAGGTTCAGCATCGGAAGTGCAAGGCTTGATAAGTCTGCATGTGATAGCACTTGCCTTGCGCAGCTCGTCGGCAAAAGCCGTTGATATCTCCTTTGCATTGTCCACAAGATGTGGCAGGTCAAGCGTGCAAGAGAGGTGGAACAGATACCTAAACCTCCCGAACACCCATGCTAGTAGCACATACTTATACCCGGTATTCGGGGTTTAAGGGTCCAACATTATGGGCATTTTCGACGGCTAGGAGGCACAACAACTCCTGCCACTAGCCTGACCTAGCCTGACCACTAACCTGTGAGACAAGTTGCGAACGGGACGCTGGTGTCTGCCTCCAACCAGAGTCCAGGAAATCAAGGGCAATCAAGAATCAGAATAGCCAGTTGCTGCTTGAATTCTGAAACCCCTTCAGCCCTTAAGCTCTAAACCTTTGCCTTCCCATGCATGAGGTGCACTGGTGGCATTCGTGAAGTCGCCCGACGCAGGGCAGGCTCCTGCAAAAGCACAAACACAGCATATGAACTTGCGTAGAACTGCTTACTGGTGCTGAAGGGGAGGGACAAGACAACGGAAACTGCTATATCATTTAGGTTTTGTTTGAGGTTTAGGGTGTTGACGCAGAGAATGCATGGCAAGCTGAAAACTACAGACCGCTCACTCTCAAGGGCATGTGGGGACTATTTGAGGCCAGGTTTGACAAAAGAAAACTAGAGTGGTCTGGCCTGACCTTGGCAAGGAAACGGAGGAAAAGCTCAGCAGCGGACAGGAAGGACCCTCTTTCAAGTACGGCACATTGAAGAACTAAGAGGAAGCCGGTCACTCAAGCTTGCTGAATGCTCTGGCAATATGGCAGTCCCTTCAAAGCCGTGGCCTTTGCCTAGCCATGGAAGGAAGGGACCGCTGGCTGCTCCCTAACCTATGGATCCGGGTACGGAATGGATGTTGCGCGCACCCTGTTCCACACCCATACATTCTAGGAAGCATCCATACGGAAGATTTGCAACACTTATGCTTGCATTACACCTGCTAAGTGCCTCTTGCCTTAGTTGGGGCAAAGAGCGGAAATGGGCTGTTGGGGTCCTGGGCTCCTTAGCTGAATGGCATGCTGGTGGAAAGTTTGGTGTCTTTATGAGGTTGAGTGGCAACACTGTCCAACATGAATTGGTAGAATAGATGACATCCTGTACAAGAAGCGTCTGGGTTCATGTTCAGACAGATTTGTGCACAGCCTGCACGATCCAGACAGCTACGCTTATATTGGGAGAACACAGTTTAAGGATGCCGTGACAGTGTTACCTCGCGATCGTTTCAAGGTTTCACAATCAGCTGGAGAAGGAGGGAAAGTCATGACCGTGGATGTGTAGGAGAAAGACATTGATTCGGAGGACCTTAAGGAGAGAACTTGTTGGCCCTATCTTCAAGTTTCGGGCATGCGTTCCTGGAGCATCAGTGTAGGCGAGACAGCTGCCATGTCCCCATCTGCCTCACAATCTTGAGCTTGACCGTCAAGCGATGCACCAGAAGGATTTACAGATTCAGCTCAGACCGGTGTAGCATCTTGTAGAAAACTGCATTACTGGTGCTTAAGTGGGGCAGCGGACCCTATCTTGGCATCATCCCCTATGTAGTACCCACGTGCACTCCCCAACTCCCCCTTAAGCACCAGTAAGGAAGCTCGGGCCCTGGCACAAAGGTGCTGCAGGAAAGGGAAGATCTGCCTGCTCTCCATGTGGGCGACCTGCAAATCTTCACTTCATGGGGAAGGTCTATAAGATGAGCTCAGACTTATGACACGGCAAGCACAAAGACAAGGGTTCTTTGGCACAAGGAGACATACCATGCGCTGATGGGATAGCTCGTTTTGAACATCCTCTGTTTGAACCACCTTGCCTCTGCTGGCAGATCGTAGACGCCCGAGACACCCAAAAAAACCTTCCAATGCACGGGCCAAGCAGTGTGCCAGACGATAAAAGCATGTGCCAAGCTCTGGAGCGATGCGTTCACGCGCTAGTGTCGCGTACGGATATCCGAGTAATGCAAACTTCACACGCATGCAGTGGCCTTAAAATCGCTCGGAGACCATTTCATGCCTGGGCGACATTCAAAGCTTCTCGGAGAAAGGAGTCGAATGTGCAATGATGTTGCACTGCTTATCATAGCTGCGTGCCCGCTTGGATGCTAGCGACAGTCATAATGTTGATTGCACGAAGAATAATGCTCATCCTCACACTAGCTTGCACCGGCCTGGTAGACATGACGAAGCGTGAAATGAATTCTACAATGACAAAAATCCTGCTGTACCAACAGCACAAGACACTTGAATTGTCCCACTAATGCTGGCAGCCACATAAAACATGCTGCCTGGCTGCCTGCGACGGCTCCCAGCTCAAGAGCCTCCTCCTCTCGGCGGCACTTTTGCAGCAGCAGCCTGAAACGACAAGCGTGCCAGCTCCGTTTCAAGAAGCCACCAGCATAACAAATGTTCCCCCAATTGTATGATGGCACTATGTTGGCGGCATCTATTGCAGGGGCGTCGGGGGGTCTCGTCATGATTAGGGGGATACCCTTGTAACTTATACCCGCCAAGCGGCGCGCTGCTGAGGTGTGCCCCTGCGCTCTGACCCACCAAGGCCATGCGCTTTGGGTCGCCACCGTAAGATGCCTCAGCATCTCAGGGCAATATGTAGCATCCCTCCCTGATTGCAACCGCAAAGTTTGCAAAAGCAGCCCTGTGCAAAGACTCCGGCGTCCCCCCAAAAAACAGCTGGCATTCCACCGAAGTGCTTCTTGTTACTTTGCGTCTTGAAATGACCAAGCCTGCACTTTTTCTGCAACCCACCTTTCCAGAGGAGGGCTTGCGGCCTCTATGCGTCTTACCACACCTGCCCAGTGCTTCATCTTTGTACAAGTAGGTAGAACAACAGAACATAGTGGAACTACCATACATGAGAACTAAGCCAGCAGAGCGTCCACATTGCTTCGAACCCAAGCCAGGCCAGAATCCAGATCATGGAGCATGTCTGGGATGGTCGCCAGAGGAAAGTTGCCTCAGAGGGAGTCCACATAAGAAAGTGCCATATTTTATTTGGGGGTTGCCATAGCTATTTCAGAATGTAGAAACGGTAGCAGGGTTTTGCGCACACAAGCGTGAAGCGAAGGACGGCCGCGGGCATGAGAGACTTGACATCGTCAGTCACCACATGGCTGGCTTTGATAAATGATTCGCAGCAGGCTGCCCTTCGCTAGTGATGTGCCATTTGATGCTGTCCGCAAGCCTCAACAAGGCGTGGTGGCAGCAAATGGGGAGCGGTGCTTATCTGGTGCTGCAAATGCTGTGTTGCCGACTCTTTGATGATCCTTCATAGAATGGTGTGCTCCAATGCCTCCCCAACGGGAGCTGGCCGTCTCAAGCAGCCTCTGACAAAGACTAGTAAAACGCCTCCGCAGGAGTAGCTCCATGCAACAACACCGTGGCGGTGGCAGGGTTTGCAACGGAAAGAGTACGGGAGCGCAAGCGCTGCAAAGTCTGCTGATAGTTTCGCCCGCACCTTTGATCAACTGGCAATAACTAGCCGTGGGATCAGTAATATTTTCATTGAATCATGTCGTACAGTTCGTGACCCAAAATCTGGCAGGCTTCTCCGCGCAACATTGACAGGAAACTGAGACAGAAACATGCAGGTGAGTCGGACCTCTGCTGTCAACATGTATGAACAACCAAGACCACAAGACAGCTTACCGCACTGCAGGGTCATCATGTACTGATCACTGCCTGAGTAGGTTAAAATCTAGTGCAGTAGATAAAGGACAGCATGGGCTTGGCCCTCCTTCTTGGCAAGTTGAAAGAACTCTTCTTGGAAGAGCGAGCCACGAATATGGCCACAAATCAAGACTTGGCTGGCAGGTTGCCCCTTGACAACTTGAGCAAGCGCAGAAACTCCAGGACCCTAGAAAGCAACCGAAACTTGTTGCCGTACCGGTATTCTTTTGGAAAGGATTGCTGTGGACCTTCCGCAACTGAGTGAGAAGAGAGCTGTCATCACGTGTTTGGCACATCCATGCTGTCAAGCTAGAAGGCAGATCATGTGATTATGTGGCTGGGGGGAACCGGTTTTGTGGATGCCAAAGACAACATGCTCAGATCGTAGCCGCAACCATGGCCTCATGTTTCAGATGCAGCCGCAACAAGCTTTGCCGGAATTGATCTCCTTCAGCCATTCATTTGTCAGAAGCACGTCCTGCAGGACAGCAGTAACGGGAGCCAGCATGCCTAGCCTAAGTGGTGAGGCTGAAAACGACTGCTTTCACTGCGCTGCCATATTTCGGTCCTGTGCCCTGGGTCTCTTGAGAGGGTCACGGTTAAGCAGCGTCTGCACCTCAGCATTTAAAAAAGTGCGGTGACAGAAAGAAACAAGTCATAGAGCTACATGCACCTGTTACTCTCCGCCAGGGCACCAGATCCTTGACATGCGCAGGCTTCAGAGACCATCTCCTCGCATGTTTTTAAAGCTTCAGAAGGCTCAACCAATTTTGCTGCTCATGCTTTGAACTACGTACTCCTGCGAAGGCTGACAATGAACGCATTGACAAAGCCTTAGGTTTCCTCAAGCTCACCCAGAAATTAAGGACCGGTCTTTGGATCGTAAGGAAGCTCCCAGTGCGCATCTTCCAAGCACCTGGCATCATTGATTTGGGAGGATTCTACCTCCTTGACTCCTGAAAACAGTAGAACTTGCAACACTTCTGTCCTAGAGATTCATCTTTAACCGCCAAACCCTAAAGCTTGATTCCAAGAGCCCACATCCTACAAATCTTAGACCCTAAAATTCTGACTGAACGCGCCACCTTTGAATCTCGACTTCGTTCATGTACGAAAGGCCACTTTCAGACACCCAGGGCTCCATGCCTGGGAGGCACCGACGAGTTTCCAAAGGGTTTTTTTTAGGGCTTAGACAGTGTAGACTGTGGGCTTCGACTTTGGAGTAATATGGAGGCCTGAATCATTGGAATACTGGAGAATCAATGGGAAAAAGAAAATGGGAATTTAATCTAAACCCTGGTTATCAAGGGTTTGTGGGGAGTGTGATGCAGGAGCCCAAATACTTGGAAAACCTTTTTGGTGAGCATATTGTACCTTTGTTATCAAGACTGGTAATTAGTAAGCCTTCTGCATGATTCCCACACAACTGATTGGTACTCTTGCTCCGTTTGAATCGTCTTGCCCTCCCTCTGTCTTCTCTTGCCCTCGTTCCCCCTCCATCCTTGTTCCTCCAGAGTTCCGTGTGTGCAGCTTTGCCAATGCATAATGAGCGCAGTTGACTTCTCTACAGAGCTGACCAGCCTAGGGAATAGGAAGTGTGCTACTCTTGGGATTCGTGGTCTTTCCAAAACGCCCGCTACACCCTCTCAACTATTTGAATTCTTAACCTGATAAGGAACCACTGATTCTTGAAATTTGAAACCCTCAAAAACCATGCAGATGGATGCCGTGCAGCCCCGGCACAGACCGCGCAAATGTAGAGAGTAATGCCAATGCTCCACACGTCACACTTCCTGCATTGCGGTTTGCGCAGTGCGGGGGGGCAAGGAAGTGCACCAACGTCCCGGACCTCCAAAACGCCTCGAATTGCTGTAACATTATGGCAATGATGGCCTTCGACACGCAAAGTAATGGGCATAACCCTGGGCAATTGTCTTGGTATCAGGGAGGTTAACTCTGACAGTGACACTTATCGTTGCCGCATCCTTTCCGAACTCCGACACGAAGCAGCAAAGTCTACGCGAGTGCACTTGCGGGGTTGCATAAATGGGGAGCTCCCAACATAGACCATGACATTCAGTAATTCTACCGCCCATGTCTACCCCCACTTAAATTCTGCTGAGTCTCTCATTGTAGTTTCGGCTGTAGACCTCAGGGGCGATGGTGGTCATCGTTCCCACGACCTGCTGATTCCACGATGTCTGCTTAGGAGGCGGTTCCAAGGGGCTTCACGCAAGAAACGTGCTTGGTGGGTCTGTGGTTCTTGATGGGTTTGGGACCTAGTCGTAGGGTGACCAAGGGACTTGTAGAGGGGGACCTAGCAGAATCTCGCAAAACACCTAACTGGACCCTATCCCAAGTTCCTGAGACTACAATAGACTTGCGCCCACGGGGGGGCGAGGGGGATGAAAGCTTCGAAGCGAGGCAGGAGCAGGCCTTTAGTAGGCATGCAGCATGCGCGTGAGGGTAGCTTTTTAACCAGCTGTCGAGCAGCGCATGACCATGGGCAGCAGGGTGGAGAGATCCGTGCGCATGTGACTGAGTGTGCAACCCTCCTGCAAGCTAACCTAACCCGGCGCGGCTGCAGTTGGGCATACCAGACTCAGACTCTGCCAGACTACGCCATCGCTCAACATATGCGACCTCCGCCGTGCGTAGAACATATGCCGCATGGCCGCCTCCGAGCTGGCATCAGCAGCATCACCGTTTCCTTGCCCAGAAAAGCTCCTTACTACCGACCCTCCTGAATGGCCGGCTTCGAAGACCACCAGGACACGCCCAAAACCCCTCCTCCGCTCAGGTCTGGCCCAAAAAATGCAGGCAAAGTACTCCCCATTGGGACAAGTCAGCATAGCTGGATTCAAGACAAAAGCTTGGGGAAGCTTTCGTAACATGCGCAGTCCTGCAGGCGTTGCAACGGAATTGGTCTTTGCACATGCAAGCGGCTTGACTCCGGAACTCACAAGTGTGTGTGTGTGTGTGGGAATTTCTGACAACAGTGTCCTTTAGGGATCTGATGATAACATACAATCCTCCTTCGATTCTCGGGACCCCAAGAATGCGATCCTAATTCATGAAAGCCCTAGTTGCCATTCCTTGTAGTATATCCCTGTTCTTACTCTACCACACCCCTTATAACCCCTTTCAAAGGGGATCCCATAACTTGATGCAACAAGCCCTAGGCTGCTTCCCTGGGCCTCTTTTAGCATCTCCCCTGGAACCAGCGAGGCAGAGAGGCCAAGGTCAATGAGTTTCAGTGGCGCGAACGGATCCGGCCTTAGTCTTCTTGGTCGTTAGGGAAGGAATGAAGCAATGGAAAAGAACATGGAAACTACTACAAGGTTTCGGCTTTAGAACATCAGGAATGGAAGAGGAGATGGGAAATGGCACATTTGAGGAGGGGTTATAGCACAGACGTCACTATAGGGATCCATTCCTGCAACTAGCAACCAGGAAGTAATTTCATGGTACACGATACAAGGGTGTGCTGCAGTTTCAAGCATGCCCTGTGGCGCTCCACACAAGGATGGATCAGCATGTAGCTACACTGGAAGGCGGAAGCAGTAATAGCAATCTCAAGAAGGAGGACTTGCAACTTCCGTTGCCCTCCTGATCTGAAGCGGTTGTTGCTTCAGATGCTGCTGAAATCAAGCCGCTGTCTGCTGCGAGTGCTGCGAAGCCAGTACGTAATGTAGTCTGGAATGCTTGCGGCGTTGAAATCCTGAAGATAAACTTGTCCAGCCAAGCATATTGGCGCGCCTGCAGAAGCGTCCAAGAGTATAGCACAGATTCCATTTCAGTCAGGGCGCGTCCCCCTCATGTAGTTCTCGCACTTGATATCCTAGCAGGGCAGGACAAGATCAGTTTGTAGAGGCATGGGTCTAGAACAAGCCATACGCATAGACGTTGAACTCTGAGGTTATCTTGCAGCTTGCAGCTGGCTGTGCTCTGCTTGGAGAAGAGCGGCCCTGTGGACGATGTAGTGGTAGTGAAGGTATGCGACGCCAGATAGCATCTGCCAGGCGTACTTGCCAAGAAGCTCCTCCCTCAGCTGTGACAGTGATTGCATCATGTGCATTCAGTGCTCCAAGATGTGCCTTCATGCTCAACGAATTGTACAGCACGGGAGAGCAGAAATGAAGCAATACAAGCTTTGAGCAAACGGGGCAAGCATGGATGAGGGCGAGGGTGATTCGCTTCTTGCGCGCGCAGAGCGTGAGCGAGGGGCACAGAAGACTGCGCAGCCAACGCAAACCGCTTGCTTTGTCTCCAACAGCAGCTGCTGTGTTGTGCTTGTGTAAGGCTTCAGCAGCACTAGCTTTTTGCCAAGCTTCTCCAGTCCCACCTCCATAATTCCATCCTGCGCTGGAGAAATGGATGTGTACAAGGCACAAAGCACAGCATGCTTCCACGGCATGCACTCGCTGCAACCCTGGAAGCTGCTTCAACTGGATGTCATGGATGTTTGTGAGCACGGACAAGCCCTGACGCTTGCCTCTTGGCGAAGAGACTTGCTTGACACCAGCGACAGTAGGTCTCCGCCTGCGCATCCCATGCTGAGGCTTGCCAATGGAGAACCGAATAGAAGAATATGGACAATTAAATGAAACCTGGGACTATAGCCCTTATTTCATTATGTTTATGTAGGAGCGTATAGGTAGATGGCAAAGACAATACAAACTACTGCAATGCTATTCATGGTCCAGGGCTTAATCGTTGAAGCTCGAGGCCTGCAGAGACATCACTAGTACTACTATTGTCTATATTATTGTATCAATGCCACGACGATTCCTATTGCTATTGCTATTGACTATGACTACTCAACTAGTACTCTTCAGAAGTTCCTATCAATATTATTATGCCCGTACGTTGGCATATTCAATGCTGCAGTTGTCTAAGAAAGGGCCTGAGCAAAGCTCCATGACAAGGTAGAACATCTTCTTGTCCCGGTAGGCTTCAAGAAGTCGGACAATGTTCGGATGCCGCAGCATTCTCGCCTCTCCATGAGCCAATAAACCCTAAACCCTAAATAGTAGTTTCCATTCTCTTCTCCATTATCCCAATGTCCCCGCAATATACTATAGTAACTATAGGCATAATTTTGACGAGATCTGGAAGTGTGAGGTAGGGTCACAGAGTCGCACACGTTGCAATACGAAGCACTGACAGACCTGGATGAGGCATCAGGATTCGACAACATACCTTATTGGTGCTTCAAGGGGGCGAGTAGAGGAAGTGTTTCAAGCGGCTTTATAGGGATGATTCTAGGGATAGTCACCCACTCCCAGACTCTCACTTGAGCAGCAGTAATAAGGTACTCATCAACACTCATCGGCCTGGTCGAGCTCTTGCTCGAACACCTTGGCTCAATCACTGGTGCAGATCTTGGGTTTCTGGTCTAAACGCAGGGTATGGCTATGAAAAAAGAGAATCTCCTGAAGAGGGATGCTACTTATGCAAGAGGAGGTTTCATGAGGCTTTTCCTGAGAGGTTTTGCACCTGAAGCCAGAAACTCAACAATCCACTCCTCCCAAGAAGAGCCCTCCCAGAGGCATGGCGCAAACTTTCTTTTGCCATGAATGTGGCAAGGCGCAGTAGCTTTTGCGCCTTCGACATGCTTTGAGGCCCAACATCGCACGCATGTTTTTGTTGACCCTTTTGTCTGATTTGTGTGTGGAAATGTCCAGCTTGTGCGTTTCGATTTGGTCTTCTACACGATTTCAGCCGATTTCATAGCTGCGAAGCACAGGATCGAAAAAAACGCGAAAACAACGCGTGAGTGTACGGCCATTTGGGGTTGCTCAGGCGCTCGCTCGGGAAAATGTGCGTTTTCTCAATATTTGTCCGCTCGCTTCCACAGGTCGCTTGTGTGTGTCTTTTTCTGCCACAGATTCGAACCACGTCGAAAAGGACTTAGACACAGCCGTGAAAGCGCCGTCTGTTTACGCAATGTGACGAAGCGCACTGTTCGTTTTGAACGTCGGCCCAAAATTGCGGCAATGGAGGACACTTTTTCATTTGTGTAAGCAAGTGGCCATGTGCGGTCTTGTGCGCTTCGAGGTGGTTCAAACCCCAATGTCACACGATTTCGTGCTTGCAAAACAAGGTGCGAGCAGCAGCAGCAGCAGCAGCAGCAGCAGCAGCAGCAGCATGGCTCCCACCCGCTCTGGTTTTCAACAGGAGCAACATTCAATCAAAGCTGCAGAACATCCAACCGGATTTCCCCCGTGGCTAACATTATAAAGTTGTCCTGGTGTCTCGCTGAATGAGAGAAGGCCACTTTCAAAGCCTCCCAATGCGAGGTGTCCGCCCCGCTCAGCCTCTATCACCTTGTAAAGCCCTGTGAACGAAGTGCGTGGACATGATGCAAGGAACTGCCCCTTATTTTCGAGCAACATTCCTGGTTCCTGTGCGGAGAGCCCCGCCAAATGCCAGGCTTCCTACAAGCTCCGCAGGAGCGGCGTCCAAGGCAAACATGCGCTGGTGTGAATATGTGAGCTCCGCATACTGGGGATAACAATACATAAGGCGTATACAAGGGAACCCCCCTTGGCTGGAAATTACGACCTGTTTCCTAGACTCGCAGTTGTGGAGGCTGGACTTGAACAACGGGGGTTTCGGGCCCTTGTCAGGGGTCCCTAGAATAAGGACCATTGTATTTCAGGTTCTGTATAAAGCCCGATGAATGGAAAATCAATACTCCAAGGGGCTGTGGGATTCGTGGCAGTCGCTTTGATGCACTTGATCGCAACCTGCATGCCGTCCTCAAGACCAGAACAGATTCACAACCCAGAACACATGCCCATTGGGAGACCTACCACTGCGTCCTTCTTTCGGGTAGCTTTGTGGACCATTCCAAAGCCGCCCTGGCCCAAGCTATTGACAAATTCGTAGGTGTCCTGCGCGCGCTGGAGAAAAGAGCACAGTTCACTGCGCAGACTACGCGCACGTCAACCCACCCGGTAAAGCAGCAGACGGTAGACTAGCCGTCTAGTGGAGGGGCGAGCCTGGATTGCAGTCTCTGATGAGGTTTGCACCGATGAACGCCGACGCATACTGGCAAGCGCAATCATGTTGGCTTGGACACATCTCAGTTTGAAAGAGCAACTGGTGCCTAGTAGGGAATAAGGGCACATAATTCCTGTGTAGAATTCATTTCCTAATACCCTAATAAGAGCCTAATAACTCCCGGTAAGTTGATTAGCAGTAGGCACTGTCACACAAGAGCGGCGAAGCTGATCCAAGGCCTCAGGTCCAAGCCAAGGCCTTGTAACACCGCATAGCTTGCCCGGGACTTAGAAGCGCAAGTGATGAGGAGGTGTGTTGCCGGTGCATATACTTCAGAACACAGCTGCTTTTCCAACTTACCCCAACCCCCACCAATCAGGACCACATACCTATGACCATCAACATCATGAGATCCTAGTTTAAGAGCTTAGAGTTCACAAAGCCCATATCTTCTCCAAGCAGCAACAGCAACTTCAGATGACCAAGACCAACCAAGGAATTCCAAAGAATTAGGCACCCCTCATCGAGGCTTCCCATGGTCAGGATTATAATTCCTTGGGGTCCTTATCTTAAGCAAAAACTTAGAGACAGCCAGACTGGTCCGAGCAAACCAAGCTGCAGTTGGCTTATCCTGGAGGCTGCTGTGGCTGGATGGCCTGGCAGTAGGCACCAACTGTTTCCTTACCTAGGTAGGTATATTATGAAACTCTCGCGTTATCTTTACGAATGATTAGGAGACCATAGGATATCGCCTGGTTATGGCTTGGGCTTTTTGCCATCCAGTCTCGTACTGGTGCTTGCGGGGAAATTGGGGGAGTGAGTCTCCATAATCCTTTTGTTGTGATGCCCTGCACTCCGCACCATCAAGTTTTCTGGGGAAGAAGTTTCAGGCCTGTGGGGCTGGGGGAGTGGCCTTTTTGAGCTTGGTACTGTAGCACATTCTATCCAATCTCGCCAGCCAAGACCCTGTTGAGTAACCCCTGAATTCCTAGGTACTACCTATATAACCCAGTCCAAATCTGCAGGCTCGCCCTCCCTTGCCTCATAGTCTTGAGCCGAGAGCGCCGGAGGCCTTGACCTTGAGCTGCTCCAGCGGAGCCAGTGGCAGTTCCCCCAGAGCTGGGAGGGCCTGGACTCTCCGAAAGCTGTTACACTGATCTGGTTGCGTATAAGGAATTTCACGAACATGCACTTTCCAAAATTACTTGCTGGGTTTCAGCACAATAGGCCGACTACCAACCTTCCAGCAAGGCAGAAAGGCAGGCAGGCGAGCGAAGCAAATAGCTTCACGAAGGCGAATGGCAAACTAACGCAATCACAAGACAGTCAGATGCCGTGTTCGCGTGCCTTCTTCCGCCTCTGGTTCTGGCTGTGGCTCATCGGACGTTGCCACTGTCACCCCGTTCTCACCGTCTGTGACGAGTAAAATGGACACCTCGAGGGGGCGAGGCTGTCCGAAACCTAGCATACCCTTGACTTCGCACTGGACTTTCAACAAATCACAAAGACAAGGGGGACCCAGACTTGGCTGAAGTGAATCAGGAGATCCCCAGATTGATCAGTAGATGTCTGTTTAAGTGCAGTTCTTGAAGGTACTCGGCTAAGCCGGCGCATGAGAGGAAACCCTAGCCCTAATCTCACAAACAGCCTGAAGCCACAGACACTACTCAATCCATTGTATTCCTGCATGCTCCTAGATTATAAGCTGCAGTCAACATTTCTCTCATGCTTTGATGGACATGGGTTCCTTATTAGGGACCATATTAAGGACTGTACTAATACCCAATGTCCACTGTAAAGGGTCCCTCAATAAGGCTAATGTTGACAGTAGCTCATACATCCCTTTATCTGTCGTAAATACATCTGTGCCCATCCCATAACATCTGGGAATGGTGGCCTTCGGTCGACTGGGCCTTGGCAAATTCAAGCTCGCGACGGTCTAGGGTCTACCTAGACCTCCCGAACGTGCGCAATTGTGAGCTTTAATGCAACATGGCGACTACGTAGGCTTTCCTGTGAGTAGCTAGGAGGTCTGTGTAGGTTTTAGGTTTACGTGCTTCAATGAGAAAGGCGTGCCAGACTGCTCGCAAAACCTGGTACGCAGGGGAGGAGGAAAAAGAAAAAAACGAAAACATGAGATTCGCCCATGTCGCGACATAGTGCTAAAAGTCCGGCACTCAAGTGCACAGACGTTGCTCTCAAGGCTGTGTTGCTGCCTTCTTCAAGGCTCCTGTAGGCAGCAGCATGCAAGGGTCCGCAGTGGGCTTGCGAAGCCCGGAGACGGAACCCCAGCCGCGCCATCAAAGATCCCCCCTCCAGATCCAGGTGGCACCCTGACCCACCGTGCCGCACCAAATATCATCTTCTCTTACTATTGTTTGCTGTAATCTCTGAGTTCGGGGCTCAGGAGTGTCGCTCACCGATTGGGGCACTTCGGGATCAGGGGTTTGGGGCTTAGAGGCTCAAAGTGTTGCTGCGGCTGGGTTCAAGGTTTAAATAGAATTTCCAGAGTTGGCACTTTAGGACTTGAAGGGTCCAGCGTTTCAGTGCGTTAAGAACTTGAGGTTTTCGTGGTTAAGAACTTGAGGTTTTCGTGGTTTTGGGGGTTGTGAGCCGTCCGGTTTCGCCTCTTTAGGTATTCAGACTTCATGATGGAATCTTAAGTTTGAAGCTGTTCGCCTCTGCATTGGATGTTTTGGTGTTGAGGTCTCTTGGATTCAGCTGTCTTCAGAGCGTCTGGCTTCCTAGAATCCAGCCGAGGCCCTCGACCCCACACCTCTGCTGTCCGGGAACACCCTGGCAGCATGGGTCGTGTCCCGCAGCTGAATCTAAGCACATATAGTATCAAGCATTGTCAAACGTAATGACATGCAGCAATCCTGACAAGCAAGGATTATATTGTTCAGGAGTGACCAGGCCAGCGCGATGCATGCGCAATTTGACCTTCAGTCCGAAATGCTTTTGATAATCAGTGACGGTTCAGCAACTGGAGCCACAGAGAAAGCCCAACTACAACCTCTGTGTTCCGCAAATGACCTGATACTCTTTGTCCGGACATGTGATAACTATCCTACAAATGTGATATGAGTTTGTGCCTGCTTCCTGTCTAGCCATCTTGTACGCAAGCCCTGAACATCCTGCAAAAGAAGTTCTTCTCGGTGCCCCGCTTTCTATCCACCTCACCAGGACTCACAACATAGGAGTCATCACGCCTTGCGAACGATTGCTTGTGCACGGTCCCTGCCAGGCGTTCACCCCGAATCTCCAGCAAGCACAAGAATAATGGAAAAATGCGTCAACAGTAGCCTTTTGGCTCTAGCCAAGGTGGGAAGCAGGAGACACGTCCCAAGGCCGAAAATTGGGAGGGTTTCATAGTCACTGGTGCAGCAGCTAAAGCAAGGGAGAAAGCTTTGTGAGAAAGCGCTCACTTGGGCCGTGGCTTTCCATCGTCCTTGTCCGCACTGTGCGGACTGCCATCATTCTGCCTTGAGGGGACTGATTCGACTTCCAGAAAAAAAACACATTTCCATGAAATCAGTCTTCCTCGCAGCCTTACTGGTTATAGTAATAGGAAATAAAGGAATGGGCACCTATAGTAGCCCTCATAGAATCCCCAAGAGCGTCATAGTTTCCATTTTCCTGTCCATTCCTGCATTCCCAACTGACAGCCAGCAAGTAAACGGCCAAGCTCAAAACCCCTCGATCACCTCCTCTTGGTCCTGTGACCTCCACGCAGCGAAGGTTGTGTCGTCAGGACATCTTGATTCCAGGAATTCTTGAATGCGGATGCCATACACGGCTGGGCTGCAAGTGCTCTAAAACCTAGGTAGCTATACCACGAAACAAAAGTGGAATCTGCAGAAGTAAACATATAGCAGCGGATATGGGATATGATTCGGCTCTCTCGACCTAACTGTAAGCATGGCCTCCGCAACTCAGATTGTGCAGCAAAAAGTGCGGAGGGCTTCAGGTCAAGGTTCAAGCTGTTCAGATCATGCTACAAGTAAATGATTGGGAGTTTTCCAAAATCAGGGGATCAACCTTTTATAATCTCCAAATACTCCAATCCCACTTGTCGGAGGGGGATCCCTAGTTTCTGGAAACCCCCATGTTGCAAACAAGGAGAGTCCACCTCAGCTCGTCACGTTCCTGGCCGTGATTTGCAGCACATCTTGAATATGCTTGCTGGTTGGTAGCGAATGAAGCAATGGAAACGAAAATGACAACGACTAAAAAGGTTCACGGTTTAGGGCTTCGGAAAAATTAACTACCGTAAATACAATACGAATCCGTTTCTGCAGTGTCGTGTCCCGCGTCGGCAGCCCCCCCAACCCCAATGGTATGGTCACCTGACCCGCAGCACAGGCCCAGCACTCTCCAAAGTGTGAACAGTCACAAGGATGATAGGTGTCCACCTGACGATCCGCGAGCTCTCTTTTTTCTTTTAGCGTGTGGGAAAGACCTGACCGACCTAAACCACTCAATGCTGAATTTGCCACAGGCTTCAGAAAACTAAACGTCAGAGTTGCTTCCAACAAAAGGACAATCCTTTGCTGCAGAGCAAAAATCAATTGCAACAATGGTGCGATGCGAGTTGACGGACAGCCAGGAATGGTGACAGCTATTGAAGGAAGACAACCACCCACGCCACAGGGCGAGGGAGGAGGCCCGAATGCTTTCAACACAAAACAATGCTGACAACCTTACTGAGAATCAACACCTATCAAACTGCAGGGGAGAGGTGTTAAAATCTGAACTACGTGACAGTCACGGAAGAAAGACAGCCCACTACAACAAAGGGGAGAAGATGATGATCTGCCTGACCTCAGCAACATCCCGGTCTTGATACTGCAAGGTGATAGTCAAGTATCAGAATGCTATCAACCCCCCATCCTGGAAACCTTCAAAGGCTCACAGCTTACAAAATACCAGCGTTATCCATGATACTAAAAAGCTTCCGAGAGGGCGCGCAAGCGCTAACGAGAAAAGAACTACCAGCGCCGACTGATATCTACGGCAGAAATAAACCATCTCGACTAATTTCGGGCTTCCGTGCATCGCTAGCTTGCGCGCACTGCTTTTTCTCGCATGCAGTCAAAGTCTTGAGGGCAGCCTTTGCCCAGCTTTGTAGAGCCATCCAAAACAAAGATTGATATCCTTAGCTCATCCCTGAAGGGACCGCGGGAGGCTGGGAATTGTGGCTCCTAGACAAGGGCAAAGGAAAGCTTGGCGAAGGACGCCAGATTTCACTTGAACGGGTTGAAAGGAAGCAAAATAGGCATCCTTTGAAGGGATGGCGGGAGGCTGGGAGTTGTGGCTCCTAGACAAGGGCGAAGGACAGCGTGGCAAGGGACGTCAGATTTCATTTGAGTGGGTTAAAATGAAGCAAATAAGTGTCCTGTGAAGGGATGGCGGGAGTCGGGAGGCTGGGAATTGTGGCTCCTAGACAAGGGTAAAGGACGTCAGATTTCATTTGAACGGGTTTTTGGAAGCAAAATAAATGTCCTTTGAAGGGATGGCGGGAGGCTGGGATTAGTGGCTCCTAGACAACGGCAAAGGACGTCAGATTTCATTTGAACGGGTTTTTGGAAGCAAAATAAATGTCCTTTGAAGGGATGGCGGGAGGCTGGGAATTGTGGCTCCTAGACAAGGGCAAAGGACGTCAGATTTCATTTGAACCGGTTTTTGGAAGCAAAATAAGTGTCCTTTGAAGGGATGGCGGGAGGCTGGGAATTAGTGGCTCCTAGACAAGGGCGAAGGACAGCGTGGCAAAGGACGTCAGATTTCATTTGAATGGGTTACAAGGAAGCAAAATACGTGTCCTTTGAAGGGATGGCGGGAGGCTGGGAAGGTGTCCTTTGAAGGAACCGCGAGAGGCTGGGATTTGTGCCTCCTACACATTTTCAACGTTTTCCCAAGGTGCTCAGTGGTAGTGGGCAAGGGTTGCCTGAGGAGGCCTCGGGCTCAATTCCCAACAGGGTCGCTTTATGCTTTCTCAAATGGGAAGCATTGCCTTTCTAGGTTCCCCTGTAAAAGACCGGATTCCCGCCTGTTTTCTACCTTCCCCTCCTCCTTTTCCAAGCATGCCCTCACCAGCGACCCGCGGGAATCCGCCTTTTGGATGACTCAGGCCATAAACACATTCAAATTCTGACTCTCCACAATCACTCAAAGAATGCATACCTGGCCATATACAAGACCCTCAAAAGACGTCAGCTTTCGCCCACACAGTACATACCTCGCCAAATCCACCAACCTTTGACTACCATATGTAAAAGTGTATAATTGGTCGGGGAAGTATTTCTTTGTTGTTGATTTTCTATTGTTGCTGTGGTTTGGAATTCCCCTTTACTAACAATGGCCATACGAAAAGTAGCAAGAAAAGAAATGCTAGGAATAACAATAATATTAATAATGATAATAACACTAAGAAATATTCAATACTAATAAAGATCATAGTAGCAATAGCAATAATAACAGTTGAAGCGGGCTATAGGATACGACCAGGCTATGACTTAGGTTTTCTATGTAGGTTGAACATCATTGTCTCAGCTGGCCGGGCTGCTCCTGCAGCAGATTTTGTGGCCTTTGGTTAGCTAGGAATGAAGGAATGGATCACCATAGTGCAGTCCCTATATAACCCATTATAGTAGTTTCAATTTTCTTGTCCATTCCTTCATTCCCAGCTATCCAAATGCCAGTTTTGTGGGGAGCCGAGGGCCAAAACTGGTCTCTGATCTCCTTGACACTTATACATGTCAGCACCAATCCCTGAAGCCACGACAGGCCGGGTGCACCTTCTGGTACGAGTATTCGTACCCATGGCGATGGCCCTGCGACAAGCTCTCTTGTTGGTGGTGGCTCTTGATCTGCTGCACTAGCACTATCAACTAGATCACGAAAGCACCCAGCCTAACTCGTGGCTAATCTTAGTTTTTGAAGCTCTTGCACTCACAGGTTGCAACTTCTAGGACGCAGGCTCCTCTTGCCATCTTGCAGGGGCATCCGGAGTCTAGGTAGACGTATTAAACAACACTCGTGTTATTTATAATTAATGGAATAATGAAACTTGTTCGAGACCATGGCAAAATGCCTGGTCGTTGCTTAGGCTTTTCTTTGGGTTGATAAGGTAAGAAGCGCTTCAGGGCTTTTCGAGCGCCACCTCCACGGCTGCCAATAGTAGTAAGCGTTCAGACATCTGCTGTCTTTAACGGTTCATGCGAGGCTGGCTATGTTCACATGGTATGGGGGTTTATCAGGAGACTAACCCCTCAGGATCGAAGTCTTGACATATTTCTGTGTTTTCTGCCTCTGCTCTTTGCCTGGCCGGATATTGTTGTTAGTATTTTTGTTATTGTTATGATGGTTAGTATTCTTATTGCTCTAATTTTTGTGGTTATCCAGTCTTGGAAAGCTGTTCCGGCACTGTTCGCGCCTCGACATAGATGTCAATCGACTGCGAATTCGCCGACCCATCGCAGCAAGCCTCCAGAATCATAGAGCTGATGCGAGTGAACAATCTCAAAAATGCGGGTCAACCACTACAGCGGCTTTGCAGGGACACTCCCGGATGATGAAGTCTACATCGAACAGGCCATCAGCAACAACAGAGTGTTGGAGAGGAACCAAATGCAACGAGATGACACCGGCCAGCATGGCCAACCAAGCCCCACATAGCAAGAAGGACCCATTTTAGACAAGCTCGTGCGGTGCGTGACCAATCTTCACAGCAGCATGCAGCTGAAGTTTTCCCCAAAAGAGGATACAAAATAACAGGTTAAATTCGTCTGCAACGACCACACAAAATGGTTGTACCAGGCAGTAACCCCAACTTGCACGTCGCAAGTAAGTTGCTGGACATGTTTGCGCTGCCTTTGTATCCTGAGCTGATATGCTGCTCGGAACTATGCAGATTTCTGCACCCTGAGCCCTAAGCCCTCAATTCCTAAACCCTAAACTCAAGCTCTAGGCTTTCCAGCTAGGGGCAGCACACAAATGACGCTCTGTGACACCGTCATGCATGGCCCCACGCCAAGAGACGCTGAAACGTGAACTGCTTTGAGCACTCCAAGCTCGAAACTTGGGGTTTGCAATGCTGTGAATAGGTCCCTGAAAATGGGTAATCAATGGAATATGAAATTGAAACTGGGGAGGATTCGTTTGGTGTTGTCATCGGAAAGGTTTCCTACGTTTGATTGTTGCGGCATGCTGGTGTCCGGAACAACTGAGCGCTCTGGGCCGGAATAGCAGCAAGCTCATGCAGACTGAACCTTAGGGCAGCTCAGATCGCAACCAAGCACATTACGGTGCCAAGGTGCGGTAGTCGACGGCCACGACCAACACACCCGCCTCCGCCTCAAAAAGAACAGCTCGCGCCATCTTCCAATTTAAAGTGCATAACATAACGGACAGAACGCGCTTGTGGTACCCGCATGTCCGGACCATACATGTGAGAAATGTACCTGCGAAATGTGGTCAAGGCCAGAGGCGGGCATTACCGGGAATCGCCATGCTGGTGTTTGCTGACAGGCTGCCAAGCGCGCAGCGAGTAGCACATTCCACAGCCTGACAGCACCACAAGAATACTTCCGAGTTTCCCTTTCCTTCTCCATTCGAGTCTCCATGGTTGATAGATATACATCACTGAACCCCCGCCCGGTCCAACCTCTAAGGCATTCCCGGTCCGGGTTGGAACATGCCAGCATTCAGTCATCCTAAAACAAGGTCTGCAGCAGCGAGTTGAAGATTGAAGCTTTTTGAAACTTTGAAGTTACTTTTTGACTATGCTGGCGATGACCAGCATTCCATGCACAATACGCTCGCCTGTCCGCATGGGTGCTGACTTCGCTTCATGGTTTGTTAATGGGGAATGGATCCCTGTAGCTGTCCTTACATAATCCACAATACTAGAATGTATTTTTTCATTTCCTTTTGCACTGCTTCATTCCCTACTAACCAGCAACAATTTCAAGGCCTGTGGCCAATTGTCCAGGCGCCGCCCATCACGGCTACGACAACGGGGTAGGCTCCCGCAGTCTGAGCCTTGAACCATTACACCGGTGCTTAGTAGGATCCGGGTTAAAGGACTTAGGGGAGAAAAGATTCAAGGCATTACTTGTGGGATAACATGGCACTACTACAGGGATGCCTTCACTCACTGCGTACTCTTCACCATAGAATCGTTGCAGCATCTGGCCACAAAACAAACTTTGCAAACTTTCCCAGCGCCTCCTTTGGATAGTAGATGTCTAGCAGCTGCCGGGGCCTGGGTTCAAAGATGGAAAATCTGAGCCTTTCTGGGTTGCTCCGAATTATGGGTTTTTTTGATTCCTCATTCTACTCAGGAAATACGAAATCGGAGACCGCAAAACAGCGAATCATTTAGAGCAGACCCCCACTCATTAGTACCCAGCCAGCTGTGCAGTCTGAATTGAGCTCAGGCGCTTTGGGCCATAGGCCACTCCTCTGATGATATGCCTCATAGAGGTAGACATGCCAGGAAGCACCAGTGTCGCAGAGTGCTGCGGGAACATAGGATACTCTGGTTACGCCCTGGTTTTACCCCAGACGCCAGCCAATGCTCTGTGATCATCGGCCTTCCGATGCTCTTCTCCGCAAAACAGGCAAGAGCACAAAGCTTCAGAATCTTCAGGGCCCTACATATGGAGGGATCGTGCCCAAGGTCAGTGCGGCGGAATCCGTAGACGAACCAATTTCCAAGCTACTAAGGCAAGCACTTGTTGGTGAAGTAGAACCAGCCAATTCGCAGGCAGGCTGGCAAGATCACTAGCGCCTGAGGATTCTGGATCAGAGAAAAAGGTTGATTGATTAATTGGGTGCCGATCTCTGGATGAAGCGTCTTGATGGCTAGAAAAACCGTTCGCAACCGCGATTTCCGTAATTCACACCACCCATTGCTGCTTGGATTTTTGTTTTTTCCAAAATCAAGGCTTCGCCTTCTATCCCTCAGATTACTATAATCCCACTTCCAACAAGGGGGCACCGCCCATATTGTTGCTACGCCCCCATGCTTGCAGGCACAGCCAAGGTGGCGGCAAAACCTATGAGTCGCAGTGTCTGAACCTCAGAACAACGCGGCTTCTGTGGCATTTTGAAACTGTCAATGCCAGGGGCATCCAAAGTTGCCATGCCACCCTACTCCCTTAACCCGGCGCTTCCCTCACCCAATCTCTACCTTCAGGCAAGAGCCTCTCTGAAAGTTGACACAAATGGCTTAGGACCAGGCCACAAGGTTCAGGCTGAAACGTACCTTGCGGCCAGAGGCCCCCCAAGAAGCTCTCCGTCAAAGGGGATGATATAAGGAAAGACCGAGACTTTTAGACGGTGACGTATTTCGGGGCTCATCTAAATTCATCCCTTGAGGGCGCCCAAGGATAGCACCTGATGATGTTCTAGCACACAGCAGGAAGCTGCACGCTCAAATCCCTGCAAGCTGGGACTGGGATGTCTCAAGGGCTTCGTCTGAGGTGCAGCTTAAAGGCATTGCGCCAAACTTTCAGAAGGAAGCCCGGAATCTCAGATGAACCTGGTGACGTCGAGCACTTCATGCTTGGTGGCTTTCGCGACAGTGCTGCATTGGACATGCCAACAACGCTTTGCCTCACTGTATGAAGGTAATATCATGTAATTGACAAAGTCTTTGATTCTGCAGTCCTTGGCGACTACTCAGCAATTCTCCCAGTCATCACCGTTTCGACTCGAGCATGCAAGGGGCAGATTAGAAGCTTTTGGCCCTTTGCTGTTGAGGAAAGCATACACACTGAACAAAGTTGGCGAAGCAGAGGGCCTGCTGGGCCGCTCTCGCAACCTCTCAAGGCAAACCAGATCAATGACAAAGCCATCTATTTCCAGAGGAAAGCACTTCAAGTGTCAACAAGTGCAAATGGGACTTGGCCTAGATTTCAGTTCCCCAAATGGCGGAAATTCACATTTAAAGGACCTGCACTGGGATAGAAACCCCCCTATAAAGACCAGCAATTTTTACGAACTTAGCTCAAATAATGAAAGGCCTGCTGTGCAACGTAGGCGTCGGCTGCAGCGCGAAAGGCTCCTTCATACTCCCGGCTTTGACAGTTTAGGGAATATGTAGGGGATATATAAGGGTAAAACAAGGAGTAATTTAGGGGTCTGTGCTGGCTCTTGGGATGATTATAAGGACATCATCAGTGCGTGAAAGACTCATGAATGTCTCTCTGGATAACCACACAGGCGCAGCACCACCCATATCCATGTGCAGAGCGAAGAGTCTGAGTTTGTCAGGTCGTTAACCACGAGCCATCGCTTGGCACACAAGTTTGAAGCAATTCAATGCCCTTTCAGCTCAAGCTGTTGACATCAACTGCGCGGCTCTTCTAGCTGTAACGCTGCCCTTCTACAACAACCCCACATCTCATGCCCCGTGCTTGCAAGGTCGCAGCACCGGCCTGTGCACGCGACGTGCACTGCTCATTTGGCGAGGAATGGCGCACTGCACCTGCATCTCGATTCAGGAAGTCGAGTTGGGTGGACTCATGGGCGTTGGACTGTTCCGAACATTCATGCTGCGAGCCGCCACATCATATCTAAGTCCTCTAACTGTGTGCAGGCCTGGCACCTAGAGCAGCCGCGCTCAACAATCACAAGCAAGCTCTGAAATGCCTTGTCTAAACAGTAGCCAGGCCTTTGAAGCAGACTGCTGAGTACTGGTCATACAGGACACAGGAAGGATCGTCATCACTGCCTGCACATCGGGCGGGACGTATGAAAGACTGCAGGTCATAGATCCACAGCCTATCAGCAGCTACAGTGCAGGACATATAAATGAGAGGCCTTGCCCAGCGAGCGGCAGTGCCGACACAGTGTTTGTCAAATGCGTTCGTGCTAGAGGTACAGCTTGGCGATTTGTGGCTTGCCCTGCCCACGAACAACTTGTCCAAATGATAACACCACCGTGAAGAAGTTGCTGTCAAGTGGGAGCTCCTTGCAACTTTCTGCTTGTTCGTGCCTCCCTACTTCTTGATGGCAAATGCCTGCGAGTGGTAATTGAAGAGGCCATCATTCAGAAGCACATACCGACAGACGCAAACTTCCAGTGGCAATGACTAACGTCTGGCAGTCCGGCTCTGAGTCTAGATCCCAGCAGAACTCACAACAGAGTCACTAGCAGGTTTCTGAAAGTATTTTGGAGAATTTGCCCACGCATATCACGCGTACTTTATCAAACCCTGAATCGGCACACGCTTCCACAATGAGGCCCACAGACCCCAAGCGCCCGGCGCAGCATTGGAGACCGCGGCCCGCTGCATGGGCGTGAGTTGGTCGAGGAGTTCCGACACAGTTTCCTGCGTGCAAAGGCGTTCTGCCTGGAAGAGGAAAGCAAGTTCTTGAAAGCAGAAGGCGCTGCTCAGTGGCTGCTGAAGCGCAGCGTAACTACCCTGCTGGCACCACGCTATAATACTTATGTACAATAGGACTCAAAGGTATGCTGTTACTACAACTGGATTATTGGGGCTGGTTCCCTAATACTAGCATCCACTGCTGAAAATTCGGCAGCTATTGCGTGTTCGTAGCATGACGTCAACCAGTTGACAACTTTCCTTGCAAGTGCAAGTGCTGGTTACATATCGCTGCCTGTTGTGGCCTGCCATCATCTTGCTGATAGCTTGTAAACACTCAGCGTTTACACGTCATCGATTCCATCCAAAGGCTGTGTCTGCTTGCTCTTACCTCTAGTTCCCCTTAAGTAAATAGAATGTGCCCGGTGGTTAATAGATGATGAAAGCTTGATGAAGGCTTTCAATACTTTGCCAAGTCTCCAAGCTGAAACCTCAGCTCAAGCAGTCTGTGCGCATGTCAAGAAAACATCCTGAAGAGCTCAGTCTTCACAGAAATCTGCTCTCAAGTATGCGGACCATGAAATATCAAGCGTAACGACAGCTATACAAATGCGCATATGAATAGACAATGATATCTGATTCATGGTAATTATGATCGTCATGTCAAAATGCAGGGGGCAACGGACCTCTGCTTCGTTGGGCGTGTCGCAGCACTCGGCGAATTCGGGCGAGCTGCCAGCAAGCTGAGTACAGCGAAGGAGGAGCTCCTCCAGAAGAGCTTCCTAACGAGCACGCCAGTCCCGAGATCTCCCGCCATGAAGCTCCACAGCATGAGTTCCAGTCCTCGTTCCGTGGCCTCAAGAATGGCGGGAAAGCGGAAACCGTAAATCTGACGGCTTTCACGCGACGGGCGAAACTTCTGACAGCGAATCATTGAGGCCCAGGCTCCTGGCGCGCTGCCCACCACGAGTTGACGATCACACCTCGAGCAAGCTACAGAAGTGAACCAGCAGCGTCATTGGTTGTACATGGTTGTGCGATGTGTACTACCACAGTACGACACTTGCTTTAAGAAGAGTTGTCCAGAGCAATGGCACAAAGAATAAGTCCTAGCTGCCAGTACAAGCGTGCGTAAGCGTGCCTTTGGCGGCAACCGCACACAGGTACCGAGGCTACTGAGTTCCGCCTGGCAGGACGCTGTTGTAGGGGCTGGCCTGCCACAGGTGTGTTCAAGCATGCGTTCCGCCTTGCCGGCCTACCTATATAGAAGTTTGGAATCCAGAATTCAAGGCTTTATCATCGAAATGCGACAGCAAGGACACAATTGCACTCCAGTGACGGCCAACAGTTTGGGGGCTGAAAACTTCCACCTGCCGGCACAGTGTAGTGGCCCATAGCTGCTTTAACTGCTATTGCCCTATGCAGGCTGCAAACATTGTAATCGCTGCAATATCGGGCACAGCTTTAAGCGAAACAGTTGCAGTCAAACTGGTTCGCATCTGATCCTTGTGAGTCATCCATTTCCTGCCGTGAACCTCGGGCCTTGGGGCCAGGCAGGAGTGCACGCAGCACCTAGCAGAGCAAGGCTCACCCCTCTCTGCAAGGCCAACACGCCCATCAGTCTTTGTTCATGAGGGACCATACGCGCCTCACGCTGCCTTGCTGCCACGCCAGCATAAATGCCCTGAATTGCCAGGGTGCGCACTTCCAAAGTTCAATTGGCTACCAACTCTGATCCCTGGTCTGGCTTTGTCTGACAGGCCCTGCTGAGATCTTCGACAACACACTGAGAAGCTGGCAAGAGTTTTGCAAAGCAGTTTGGGTGGAGCCTCATACTCAGAGGCCACATACCTTGGCAGCATTGGATGCAAGCTCCAAGATCACTGTTGGCTTTTCTGGCGGGCCGAAATTTTAGCTGAAACCGAAAAGGTGGCGCAAGGTCTGATTTGTCTGAGGGAGACCTCAGGAGAGAGGCTCGTCCGAGGCTTAGTCAATTGGCTGGCAAGTGCGTATGCCTTGTTTCTTCCATCTTGGCTGCTCGAATGCTCACGGCTCACACGCAAGAAAGCTATGGACCCCAGCGAGCCGCACATCACGTCGACGATCGCCAAAGAATCGTCACAAGAGGTGGCCTTTGGCTTGAAAAAGAAGCAGCAAAGCTCCCTTTACAAATGTGATACTCAGATGTATGCGAAACTCACAGCAGGCGTTTTTCATGTCCAGGGGCTTGCTGTGACGGGGAGTATGATTTAGGGAGTTGAAGTTTAGGGCGACGCGAGGCTTCAGCTGTCGTTTGCGGAAATGGACGGATGCAAGCCCTGAGTTTGCAGCCCGCACCACCACTCTCGTATCTTCCAGAACCTCCAACACGGCTGGTATCGCTCTACAAGAATGATGAACAGGTGCATTTGTTCATTCAGAGTGGGGCTCCCGGCTCCCCCCCAAAAAAAACAATTTTTGGGATTCCCCTAACTTTTCACCTAGCATTTGGGGTGCATTTAGGGGGGACCGGACCTCCTTTCTGCAAACTGCTAGGCAAAAATGAAACTGCGCCTCACAAAGAAGCCATCCGGCATCCTGCCGGGCAGTCACTCCCAAGTTACTGCTCAATAAGAGGATTTTGGTGACACCAACCCCTGAGTCAAATGAGAACCAGATAATTTATAGATCTATCTAAATCCCCTTATGACTGTTGATGGAGAACAGACTTAGGGTCATGCGTTGTTTCGTCCATTAGCAGCATGACTGGCTCGGAAAATGATCTTTGGAACCTGTGACATACCATTGTAAGAGTGGGTGGAGGCCGGCTCAGGGTTGATTTTAAGATCAAGGGACGGATACTACGAAACAGTCATGTTATCTCTATCTAGAATAATTGCTAGAAGGGACTGTAGGGCAACAACTTGGCGGTTCCCGACCGAGTTCTTGATGAGGCTAGCTGCTTAAGTTGTTGATGACGCACAGCTCCTGAATCACACAACTCCCAAGCCCAAAAAGACGAAATTTGGCATCGTCTCCCTCAGTACAGTTGGTTCGAACCGGTCCTCTGCCTTAGGTAGGGAAAGTAGGACGGCATCAACCTGGAGCGGAACGTGCTGTGCTAATGGAGAGCTGCAACCTCTAGCCTGCAGCCTATGAGTGCAGAACGAACATGCTTGCTTTAGGGGTCCTTTTGCGAGATCCTCGGGGTGCCAAAAATAAGGGTTGTGATGTAGTAATCTGGATTGAGCAAAGGGTCCCCATGCTGCACTTCCAGCCTTTCCCTTCAGGGCTTCTGTGAAGGTGCAGGAGAAGTTACCCTGCCGCATTTCAAGAAGAGCAGATAGCTTGGACTCACAAGGCAACAGATGCTGCAGTTCTGCTGATAGGTATGGCAAACGTATGACTGGCGATTGTCACGGGTCATGTAAGGCTTTCTTTGGTGACCCAGCAGATTACTGGATACGGTGGATACGGTCAAGCCTGCCTGCGGGTAAGGCACAGCGCAGATTTCAAAAGACTGAAAAAACGAAAGGCATGGCAATCTTTGGCCACGACCCGACATAGGACTGGGCCGACAACTTAACTTTCCGACAAAAAGACCGGGACACAAATGAGTTCATCGCTTCTTCTTTGTGCCATTGTTGCTGGCTACGGTGTGGTTGGCCCAACTAAGCGACTGAACATGCCGATTACAGCACATGTTCAGCTTTTGAATTCTCGACTGATCCACGTCGAATCTGACTTCACGCAGCGTCCCTGGAAAGAGGCGAACCGAAAGCGTCATTGTTCACGGCCTGAGTCCAATGAGATGCACCACGCCCAGCACCCGAGCACTTGACATCCACCTGGACTCGGCCGCCCTCGCGATTGACTCGCATCTCCCTGCATACAGCATTGCTGAGCTGGAAGTCTCACTATGGAAGGTCTGCATGCTTGGGCAACTACTTCTGATGGAATGGTATCAAAGGCAAGTCAAATGAAGAACTGCAAAAAAAGGCAACGCCTCATCGACTCTGGACGTCCGACCTGCAGGGGTCAAAGCAGATGTCCAGCCTATCGTGAACCAACACTGCACTTGAAACGACGTGTCATCTGAGCGAAATCTTTCCCCATCCCTTGCTCCAGACACATAGACCCCAACCCCCTTTCGGAGCTGAGCTGTCCCAGCATGGGCCTCTCTGGAGCTTCTCTTTGGACTGATTTCGCGGACTTGGCTGGCTTGTGGGAGAGCCAGGCTCATCAAAAACCTGCAAAGCGGCAAAGCGGGTACAAAGAGTGCAATCACACAGATGCAGACAAGAACACTGCCTGGGAGCCTCCACCGCGCCAACCCTAGGCGTTGCTCAGGACAGGGTCCCTTCTACATCCTTCTTCTACTGCAACTTGCGAACGCTAACGTGGGCAAGATGCATTGACCTCAAACTGCTCCTCCCGCATGTTCTGGAGGCTGCGGTATACCTCACTTGCGCTGTCTCACGAGCCAGTCTAGACAATCATAATCCTGGAAAAAAAGATAGAAAAGGAAATGGGAGCTGGGATTGCATCATTTGTGCTGAAAACGTGTCAGGTGAAAGCAAATCATCCTGTCAAAGCATGCTGACCACATCTGAGGCTCATGCCATGCCAATCTCATCCTGAAGCTTGTCTGTGACTTCACCTGTCAGGCATACTTCGACCTCCCACATACCAGTTATTACAATAGTCTGAACTAATATTCCCCTTCTTTGGGGGCTCAAGGGCAATTAGTACAGGTCTGGGTTCCGTCACTCCAGGAAGGGTTTCCTAGTCAGCAGCGTCATGCAGACCACGAATCCTCGATGCTTGCCAGGGTAGTACTTTGAAGGCCCCTCCCCCAAGAATTTGGATAGGTTCCCTAATACAACAATACAGGGAACATGAAAATCCATCCCAAGGTGCCACTTAGCTGCCTGTCTTCTGGATGATGATTTGCTTCAGGATCCTGCCAGGACATACACCGCGCAATGAAGTCCCAGATCACTGACAGCGAGCTTCGAATGCAGGTAACTTTTCTGGGATTCCTTTTGGCTCAGTAGCAAAGCCTCAGCAGCTCCGAGGTATCTTTCACGCAGGCAGTGTTCTGACCCCGACCGTTGAGGACCTCAGGGTGCTTCTTACCCGCAAACCGCAGCACACCACGAAATTGTTGGAGAGTTTCTGAGCCGGTTGTTTCTTATCAGCCATGGACGAGAATACTTGCAGCACATGTGCTTGGGGCGCGTTCTGGGCGACCAAAAAGCTGCACAAGGCCATTCTAAGGTGTGCTTATTTAAGAAATGACAGTGCTCACGGACATCGCTTCCACATTCATCGGTTGCGAATCTGAGAAAGGCTGCTGTGTTGGCTTCGACGTGTCTGATGAAGCCTTTGCTCAAACTCTGAGACCCTAAGATGTCAAGCTACACAACATTCTGACGGATTCCGTAGAAGCTGATGTCTATGTTAGATCATTCACTTGCTGTTGTGCATGGTCTGGGTGCCCTGCTAGCCCCACAATCCTTAGCGCTTGCCAGCGTATGTGAGAACAAATGGCAACATTGGCATGCAAGGGCTTGCCGACCCCCGAGCCAATCTTAGCCGTGGTGCTTTTCAAAGTTTATGGGACTTCCACTCCTCTCCGAATCCTGGCTCCGCAGTGGCATGGGTGCATATCGGGGAGTTGGGAGGAATCACAACAATTTTAAGCTGCTGATCCAACTTGGCCTCGTTTGAAGACCTACCCACTAGTCTTTTCGGCTTTCAGAAGTCCTCGTAGGCAATATTCACCAACTCCATGAGGGCCACCCTCAGCGGTTTTGGAGGTGACGTCGGGATTGATTCGAAATTCCATGAAGGTCCAATTTCCAGCGGCACTTGGCTAGACATGGAGTTTGCTCACACCTTCTGCAGCACTGCAGCACCCCTCCCTGGCAGACTTTACAAGCCGCCCAACCCCCCACATTCGATCATGTGGCAGTTCGTGGGGAAATTTTGGTCCGAGCAGGAGTAGTGGGTGCTTTCTGGACTGGGCATGACCCGACCTGTACCCAGCTCGTCTACCTTGCCCTCCATCCAACTTTACAGGTCCAGCGAACTGCAGCAGTCAGTTCTTTCCGCAGGCCTTGGACCCCAATCCCCGTGACGAGCTTCTCACGTCCGTACTGCTGCAGCAAAGCACCGTCGGATGTGTTTGTCTTGCATGATTAAAACTGAAAATGAAGTGAGTGCTTCCCGTTTCTTCCATCCTTGCGCCTGTGCGCCGAGCCTCGGATGCGCTGCATTTACTGCTTACCAGAGAACCCGTTTGGCAGCCATGAAGCACGTCCACCTGCACAGATGATAGGACCTGCGAAGACATGGATGCACCAGCAGAAGTGGCCCAAGAAAGGTTGCCTGGAGGATCTCTGGATCCAGGAGAAGGTCCTGGGCAGCATGCGGCAAGGCACTCGTCACACAGCAGCTCGTGTGATGTAATGCTATTGATTATTTCTGTCGAATCATGAGTATAGCCCTCTATGTCTAACTATCGTGACTAGCATTGTTAGTCTATGAATACTTACATTATATCACCGTAAATACTACAGTCTTTTTGAGCCATAACCTCAACTCCTTCAAGGGGGAGATATATGTAAGAGGCATTAAATACAGGAATATTACAGGGGTTATTCAGGGGGGATACTAGGAATTTAGACCCTAAACCCTAAACTCTAGGATTATATCGGCTACATTAAGGGGTGACACTAGGATGTAGACGCTAGACCCTAGAGGCTAGACCCTTGGGTTATATTAAGGGTGATACCAGGAGTCTAGACTCTAAACCCTAGACCCTCAACCCTGGGATCATCAAGGGTGATACCAGGAGTTTAGACTTTAGCTCAAATTCTGATCCCTATATAATCCCCATATAAACCCTATATATTCCCTATATGAACCCTATATAAACCCTGTATATTCCCTATAGAAACCCGAAATAAACCCTATATATTCCTTATATAAACCCTATATACACCTTATATGGACTTTGGCTCAAATTCCCCTTGTTGTCGGCTCCTGGAGCTCGGCTTTGCTCAAAGGCGACTCCTGGGACTGCTCTCAAGTATGTTGTTTTTTTTTGTGGGTGGGTTCAGTTTTGGGGTTTAGGGTTTAGGGTTTCAGTTTTGGGGTTTAGAGTTTACAGTATGTCCTTGTTATTAAATACTAGACCCCAAAGGAGGATGGAATCTTACTCTTTGCTGGGGCCGGGGGCTATGGTATCCCCCTTCGACATCCTAATTACTCAAGTGAAAAGGTGTGGAGCATTCGGGCGTTCCAAAAAATGACAGAGCAGACACCTGTAACTTCGACATGCTTCCACAAAACAATGAGAATCTCATTTCGGGGTCCCCATATACTAATGATTCGACTGGTTCTAATACAAGCAAGCCACCACGTCGTGCCCATGGCTTTGCAACTTGTCGCGCATGGTGGAGGCCACGTAGCCAACCTGAAAAGTTTCACCACAAGCCCTTAAACAAGAGAGAAGTTTCCATTTTCTTAGCATCCAGGTTGGGGGGTGGTAAGTTGCTGTTGTGATCCGTCGCTGCAAGGCAGAGACGACAAGCTCACAAGCTGGACTCGTGCTTACGTAGCTGGCATCTTAGTGCACAAACCCTCCTGAAGGTTGAAAATGACCCCCTCCAATGCAAATCAGCAGCGGTAAGGCTTTCCTTCCTGGCTGGCATGCATCACCAACTGCTGCTGTGCAAGTGCGTCATGTTTCTGCGGGCATGGCTGGCATCCAGAGATGCGCCCACGACATCCCACACTGACCCTCAACCACAAAGCACTCAGGCCCAAGTGCTCCATTGCACTCTATCCGTGTATGCCAGGAGTCTCGGCGTGCGCAAGGGCTCCCACAACTTCCACCAAGACACCTACCAGCATGTACCTAGCAGCAGGAAACGTGCATCGATCCGCAACTTCCCCGCGTGGCTCATTGAGAATGTGGCATGATGGTTACCGCTGCGAGGAGCACAAAGAAGAGCATAATGACCCACCTTGTCACAAGTGTCACAGCAACCCTGGTGACATCTTCACCAAAGTTCACATGCCCAACTTGATGCCCGAGATGCTCTATGGGACCCTGCATGCCAACCTGGACTGCAGGACAACGCCCAAAAAAAAATCCGTGCAGCGATAACAAGCTTCTGCCCAGCAGCTGCGTGAACGATGGGAGCATAGTCTGCCAAGATCCCATCCATGAGCAAGGTGTCCATCCTGGGCAATATCGGCCGTGCATGCGGAGCTTCTGTCTTGCTGCAACTTGTTGTGCTTCGTTTTGTGAGCTGCTTTAAGCTCGCAAAGGCTGTCACGGCAACTTGTGCACTTCTTCAGACCAGGCCACGCGCTAGGCACGGAGCTGAAATAGTTCGCGCCAAGCTCGCCTCCATCCGTCAGCTGCCTGCACGGTGAACCCGCCACGGTATCCAAGGAGTACACAGAGCCGTACCGTGGCTATCACTCATTCGCCAGATGGATCCAACGAACAGGAATTCAGGCACATGATGCGAAACAAAACGCTACGCTGCAACGCAGCTTCCATGCCATAGATGGCCCACGACGTGCCGAAGGGTGGATGCTGAGTCCGCAAGGTGTTCACACTTTTGCCACTACGAAGGTCACATGCGAAAGCCTTGCAAACCCGAGACAGATGTTTACGCCTTGAGACGCGACGAGGACCCGAGGCCCCAAATGATCCATGGTTGACAGCTCGTCAGCTCAACATGCCTGGTCTGCTTGACTGCAAACCCGAGACAGATGTTTACGCCTTGAGACGCGACGAGGACCCGAGGCCCCAAATGATCCATGGTTGACAGCTCGTCAGCTCAACATGCCTGGTCTGCTTGACTGTTAGCATATTCTATTGAAACATGGCAGGCATCCAAGGACTCCAAGCAGGGCTACGATGTGTGCAAAGCTTACGCCCTAAGCTTTGAACAAAAATCCACCTCCCACACAACTTCATCTTTAAACGCACGCAAATCGCAGCACTGGGTGGAAAAGCATATAGGTGCCCAGTTGTGCGCCTGAATACCACGGCGAATACGTAGATCAGCACCTGGCGCTCTGTCAGGGCGCTCACAGATTTGTCGGCTTATGGACTTTGCTTTGGGAAGTAGGCACATGCTGTTCAGGCCTGTAGAGAACAAGATTCACAAACCAAATGCAGCCGGCATGCAAGCCACAGCAGGAAGAAGACGCCAACGGAACGTGCAGAAAGCCCGATGGCCTTCCTTGGACACTTTTGGAGTTGGAGAGGTACAACTCCGCGAGTCAGCAACAAAGATCACACTGCAATTGGCAACAATCAGTATCGCCGTAGAGAATCACAATGATGGCCAACTCCGGGACGGAGCGTAAAACCCTTGCCATACGCGATAGCCGAGTGAGCTTCACCAGGCGCAGCATTCCTCGGAATGCGACGACACAAGCAAATTGCAGCATGTCTGGCTGCCACCCTCATGGAATCGCTCAGGACAGTGTCCCATCCTACGTAGCGGTCCCAAGGCGCCAACACAAGCTCCTTCTATTGCTCAAACCAGCAAGCATGACTTCGTGCATGGATGAGCATTTCAGGACCTAAAAGCTGCCCAGAACCTTCCAGTCCCTGTCAAGCTTTCTACCAGCATTTGTTCGTACAAGCCTACAGTAGGCGTCTAGTAAGGAGCATTCGCCACTGATCTGGCCACTTCTTGTGTTTCTTCGGTCGCATGCAGGGCACTGCCGCAACTGTTCCACAAGTAGAATGGGGCACTTAGCCATTGTCACTAAAGCCTGGTGCCGCACCTCTATGTCCCTGTCGCTGTGCTTTCGGGGTTCGAAGCATGGAGACATCGATGGTGTTCGCAGTACCGTCACCACTCATGAGCCCAAGCCTGAGACTCAGAAATTCAAAGCAGGACATCGCAACTGGGGGAAGAAGCATTCCGCTCAAGCAGGTACACCCTAGGTTTACTGACGCTACATCGGACATCCCGGGTTGTGTTTAGATGGCGCGACACTGCGGTGATCATGCTTGTTGTGGAAAATATGCAGTCAAGATGCACCAGAGGCAAGATCCATGTCTCAATCACCATGTTCAGGACGAGTATGAAGTCAAAGACAAACCACCTGAGATGAGGAGAAACTGGAGTATGCTGCTGAGATCATATGACCGTGCTAATGGGATCCATGTGGTGATGTGATCGTTGACAGACCTTGCAGGCTGGCCAGGCCAGCTACTTCTAGCATATGACCTTGGTGTTTGGCTGTATCCGGAACCCTTCATTGCCCATGATCTGCTGGTAAGCCTTGCTGTAGCTTGAGCATGCCAAAAGGCCATGTTCAGAGGCTTTGAGAGCAATTAACGTGGAGGAAACAACAGCAAGAGACACACACTTCGTTGACGAGCAACTTGTCCATAAATGCACGCCTCTTCTGCTCAAAAGCGAAGAAGCGGATTGAGATTTCCTGGTCAGGTGCGCATTGGCTTCTTGAGATGCGCTGCTGCAGCGGCACCAGCAGTGGCACCTCTGACCATGCTTTTAGATGCTCTGCACACTGCACCGCGTTGGAAGTGTCTGACCTACTGAATGAGCAACTGTCTTATCTGAGCAAGGTGCCGCAAAGAAGTACGTGCAAAACCTCGCGAGCAATGCAACGCAAGCACATCTACGTGGTTTGGTGGCAGCAACTCAGGTAGCTCAGGATCCAGCAGGTTTTCAACCACCTGCAACAGTTACAGTATCTACTGGTTCCCAAGCTGCCAATGCAGGGGGCTTCTGTTTCTGAGCGTGTGTAGTGAGGAATTAAAGAATTCGTCAGAGGGAATACTATAGACATCCATGACCGAGCACCCCAAACTCTGAATACTACAGTAGAGTAGTCTCCATTTCCTTTTCGCAATAGAAGCTAAGAAGTTCTTTGGGCCTGGAAGATGGGATCTGCTTCGCTCACAAGCACAGCATCGTTGTTGTCAGTGTCGATAGCCTGAGGTTGGCGGAGGCTGGCGCAAGCCCAATGCTGGAATCACTACCTCGTGCTACGTCAGTAGGGAATGGGCATAGATGATCATAGGAGTCTTCAACCCTTGTAAATTGTGGTGGTCCCTGATACTGTGACCCGTGCCTCCATTCCCTACTAAGCACCATGGAAGATCACTGGGCAATCTGGCAATCCAGATGGCATTCAGGGAGACAATTGCCACCGTCAGCTGATCGAACAGGTTCGACCTCCCGCCCAACGACCATCACAGCATGATTTAAGTAGTCTCTTTAAGAACTAGTGTCCCCGTATATTGCTTCCATACGAGAATATCTCTTGTAAGGATTGCAGTATACTATAAGCCCCATTACAAAGACTCCAAAAAAGACCCCCAACTTTTCGAAACCCTAAACCCCGCATCCCCAAAATCTAGGGACCCCCTTTGACAGGAGGACACCCCCAAGGTTTGGACATCGCGACCCCCAACTTTTGGAGACCTGACACACAAGATGGCCTGGCAATGGCCTGAAAGCAGCCATCTGTTTTGTAATAGAGCGCAACATCGTACTGCCTGGCCATCTTCGAAAAGGGAAGCTACTGTAGGCTACAGTAGTACTTAGGGGAATGGAACCGAAAATGGTAACTGCCGTAGTATGCAGGGCCCAATATAGAGGAAATGGAACAGACAATGAAAGTTACTGTAGTTGTTAAGATGAGGGCCAGGTTTGGAATTCTCTTCATGCTTTGACTTCACGGTGCTTGAGGGAGAGTGGGGGGGGACCCTTGTCACTTGTGACTGTCCCAACATAGCTAATATAACCCCCTCTAAGACATCCCTTGATAGGGAATCGCGAATTCGTCATAAGAATTCATTGTTGGCCTTGCCTACCAAGCACCAGGTACTAGCGAAACTGCAACTTTCCAGGACCCCCAAGTACCCTGAAAGGGATCTATCTGGGTCCTCTGTGTGAGTATGTGTGCGGTGTGTAGGGCACCTAGGGGGTCTAGGTTTCTGTAAATGCCAGATAAGCTGCGGCTTCATGAGCGCCTTTCCTGGAGCAATGCAACCAAGAAGCCCTTCTTGTTAATCAAGCAATGTAGGGGATCAAATAAGTAGAGGCTTTCAGGATATCTCACACCATAATCTTATAAGGGCTACAAAGGGACTCTATGAATATCATGACTAATTGTTCAGGCAGTTGCAGTAGTCCCATGGCATCAGATGCATCAGACACAGGAATCCGCAGCCCAGGCTCTAGCTCGGGCTTTCATGCCTTCGAGATCCTCGGCAAAGTTCTGTGTGTGCTTTTTGGTAATAAGGGAGAAGCCTTTTTGAAAACTCCGATTTGTTGAGCTCAAACCTAAGATGCTCAGCTCTTTCAGGAACCCTCGCCATTCCTTCAGGTGCATCAGAGGCACGTTCATTGTTCTAGAGCGGCCATCCGTTCCCTTGTCCTGAAGGCAGTGGAGGAAGGATTGACCCGTCACGCTGAGACTCTTCCACCTAATATCCGTACATATATATATATATATATCTCTATATATATGTATACAGACAAGGCTGCTCATACGGAGCATATCATGTTTGGAGCTTTGGGGAGGTGACTGCTTTATGATTATGTTCACATGTTAATTAACATACTACAACTGCACTGCGATACCTCAGACCCTTTTGCTTGCGTTGCTCCTTCTTTGCGCCGAAGAAGGCCGCTGCAGAGAAGCCAGCCCTTATCTGGCTGACGCAGCTGCACGAAAAGGCCTGTATTCTACCGGCACATGACCTCTATGCCTGATGCGGTTGAGCCTCGTACTTGACTTATAGCTATATGAATGGGACCATCTGCTGCCAATGCTTTCTGATTTTTGCGAGTCCAGCAGTCTTTGCCCAGCCCTGGTACCCGTGAAGGCATGGCCCCCCTCAACTTTCAGTCAGGCCACGTCTTCTTGCCTGGCCTTGTCAAGGTGCGCCGATGGCCACATGCTTTGCAAAGAGCCCATACAAGAAGAGTGGGAAGAGTGTTCTTTACCCATTGGCACTCGACAAATTCAGATTCCAGACATGCACGGGTCGACACCCTCTCAATCTCGCTGCATGGTTCCGCAGTGCCTCTGCATAGGATCTGTCTGCGCGCCGCGCTCTTCGACCTCCCTGGACAAATTGGAACGATGACAGTATGACGAGTTTGCACCAGCAAGCTTGATGGAATTCTTCCTAATTCCGAGGGGCAGTTCTGTCTGCGTCCAGAACTCGCGCACCCGCTTCCACACTCTTTTCTCTGGACCGCCTGGCGCATGGTCACCAATCTTTAAGCTGTCGTTGCAGCACTATCGCAGCCCCGAGGCTGCAAGTCCTGCTGATTCTTCGCCTGGACTCGCATTTTGATCTTCCACTGGCGCCGGCGACCGGCTCCGAGACGGGCGCCTTGGAGATGCCTGGCACAGTGGGCTTTGATTTGAAGACTCTTAGGGTCAGGACCAGGCTCGAAAGAAGGCCTCGCCCTCCCCTGGCGCAGCTGGCAGAGTGGAGATTCGGCGCTTGCCTGGCGCTGAACCGCGGCTCGTACCACTGGGCGCCAACAGTGCTCGTGCTGGCGACCTGAAGAAGCCATGCCCACAGCGAAGCTACGAGGGAAAGTCGTTACTTTGGAGTCCAAGGAGACAGCATGCTCGTGTCAGCTGAAGGCGTCTGCGGGTCACTTGATGCCTCTCGCTGAGCACCAGGGAGATGCAGCAACAAGTGCTCAGAGCCACCGAAGTCAGGAGGCCGGTAGCCGCTAGCCCGAAGCTTGGTCGGATTGATGAAGCCTTGCAACCTGGCCCTCAGCGAGCCTCGGAACCTGCGATGGCCATCGCCACTGAGACCTGGCCGTGACTTGGTGGAAGAGCTGCTCTTAACAGCAGGATATCGTAGGGGCATGTAGACAAAGGCAAATTGCAACAAAACACAGTCGATGACTGCAGTAGCTGAAAAGTTTAGAAGCCACAGTTTCGGGCGACACGCAGAACTGGCATCATTCTTGACCAGCGGCGCAGGGGGCGGTCTTTACGACCGGCGCTGGCGCAATGCCCGAGCCTTGGGGTTCAAAGCTTTCATGTCGAGTGTCGGGTTCAGTCTGCTTCGCCTCCTGCATTGAAGGCACCGAGTCCGTGCGCTGAGTACACTACAAGACTACAAGTATCACTGGGCACGATGCGCTGGGAAAGGGCTTCCAGATACGAGCAAAAGAAGTCTCAATGAAGGCCAGCAGGTCTGCAAAGGTGTCCCAGTCGCTAACAATCCACTCAGGAGTGCCCTGGGTCTGAATTTTAATGCAGGCTGCAAAGCTGTGCCACACCATGAGGCGAACAAGCACAAACGACCGAGGAAGCCACGGGCAGATTCGCGGCGCCCAACGCGGACGGGGCCAATTTCACCTGGAGAAACGTTCCGGCTGGACGCCGACTTGCCATAAGATTCAGCCCAGCGCGAAGAGGGGAACCTTCATGGTCACTCTCTGACTCGGACGCTACGACATAGTCCAGGTGCAGAGCCTGCTGCAGGGCATGTTGTGAAACCTGCAGGAGTCAGTATTGATTTGGAGGGTATGAGGCTTTCCCGCGGAACGCTCTTGTACGCCAGAATCACACAAATAATGCTTGACTGACTCCTAGCCCCGACGCAGAGAATTTGAATGAGAATCGCGCAGGCTGTAGCTCATCCTAGCGCATCCCATTCTAACAACCCGCCAAAACGTGACCTTTCACTGCCACACCGAGTTTCCATCGCATGTTATATGTGCAATTGATCCTTCACTGTTCACGGATGATTCTAATTGTGTAGGCCCCCACTAGCCCCCGCAGCCTAAACCCTATTGAACCGTATACACACACCTATAGAGGATATACCCATAACCCATTATAGAGCCCCACTGAACTGCACATCTTCCCCGGATGAAAGCTTGTATATGCTCAAGTGACCTCATTTTCTGTTTATAGTCGCCAAGTTCAGGCCTGCTGGATGCGGCTGATCTCCTTGCAAGGCGAGCTAAATGGGGGCCAAAGGGACCCTGAATTTTCCTTAGGATCTAGGGACAGAGAGGAGGTTGGAAGGAGAGGAATCCCGCTCTCATTTTATAGGGATCGTGTGACAGACTCCCACATGTCAGGACAGCAACAAAAAGCATGAGATCTGAATCCTCACCAACATGAATAGCCCGTCACCGGCAGGTTCTGACGTCCTTGATGGTCGACCGGAAGTTCCGATTCACGTTTTTCTGGAAGGTGAGGAGTTCCTTATTCTGGCAGAGAACTTGCGCCGTTGAAGAAACTCATTTCTTAGCCGAGGTCAGACCAGAGACTTGCTGCTGTTTCAGGAAGACATTCTAAGAGTATTTGTGGGGCACTATCTGAAAATGTCGCAGAGATTCAATGCCCCACCTCCCTCTGCACCACCAACGATAGCACTCAGCGCGCTGAGGGCTAGACCACCCCTAAAGCCCCAACGAAGAAAAACAAACAAAAGCACCACCTTTCTTCTCAGGTACGCTGTGCAAATCATGTAAGTCCGCCATCTGCTCCCCAAGCTGCCTCAGACTTGCTGCTTAAAAGTGTGTAGGGCTCAAGGGTTGTTTAGAGGTTTGGGGCTGAGTGAACATGGGAAGTCTTACGGTTGAATCATGCACTCCCTCCCCTACTCCCCCCTAAGCCCCCGCAAGCAGAAGATTGATCCAATCCTTCACACCTTGTTGTGCCAGCCTTTCATTCTTCTAGAAGAAGAGCAAGATGAATCGCCAGACGGGTGACGCCACGGTTGTGTCGGTACCAGCACGTAGCTGCCGGAATTCCTGCAATGACCTGGGTGCATCAGGTTACCAAAATCTCAGCAATCTCCCCCCTCCCTAAGAACTCTGCCCCCATTTAGTGCCATTATTAATTCCATACATATATATATATATATGATTCATCATTTGTTTATTTGTATTCATTATAGATAGGGGATCACTTGTGATGATCGGGGGGTGGGGAGTTTACTAACAAACTCTCTTGTGTCAAGAGGCTGCGAATCCCACCCAGCCGCATTCAACGAACGAGCCGATGCAAAGTTCCTTACTGCAAAGTATCTGATCTAGTTTAAGGTTCACGGCTGGGGTAAGGCCCCAAACAGCTGTTGGAGTATGCTGGGAAGTGCAGCGAGAAACTAAGTCTTGGTGAGGCAGTACAGATTACCAGCATGATCGCACAGACAGTTGTCCAGGTTAACTACTCTAAGCAAAATGGTGGAAACACGATTTCAGCGTCCTTGCCCAGGTAAGAAGCAATCCAGAGCAGCAGGAAAATCAACCAAAGAGGCAAATGATCCGTGCGGAATAAACAAGAAGTGCAGCAGACAGGGTCTTGCTGGTCTTCCGTCACGCAGGGTAGGGCTTACGCCATCTTTAACCTGTCCTGCAATATCAGGAGGTCTAGAGCACAGTGTGTCCTAGCGGTTTGCAGTTTGAGCCATGTCCTGGTTCTCAAGCATGTGGCCATGTTCCAGCTCAATGGGTGCATGTGGGCATTTGTTTGTTCTCCATCAATGGGCGTAGTAGGTAGATGTAAGGTCTACCTCGAGGAAGTGCTCTGAAAGCCATTTTGACATTGTGGCATCTCTCAACTGATCGCAATCTAGTCACATGCGGCAAGTTATGCTTGAATTGAACACTTGGCATCTCTAGTCTAGTCTGAGTCAGGCGGCGGCGTGTCTGACAGGTCTCGGACAGATTGCAGAGCCACTCTGATGTAAGAATCCTTGGCATCGAGGTGTACTTTGCGCCTCTACCATTAAGGCATAGGTCTTTGAATCAAACTATCTGTTTAACCTTCTTGGGGCTACGTATTTCTTGAACCACAAACGCCACTAACTTAGGAGTGGCACGAAATCTTGACAACAGATGTCCAAAGCCGCAACGGCTGGCGAACTTACTTCACGCAAGAGCCTCAACGAGGACTTCACCCTTCTGCTGTCACACCAAAATTAGTTGCCTTTGTGGTGTTAGAGGCCTCAAGAAAATACGTAGCCCCAAGAAGATTCACAACATACCCTGGTGGAATGTCTGGAGGCAGAGGCAAAACGCCAAGACATTACTTGCCGAGTGGCCATCATGTCCACCTTTTCCTCGGAGATGCAGGGTTCAGTCTAACAGATATCTGGAAGATGTCTTGATGTAAGCATGTCCCACAGAAAAGAAAAAGTCATGCACAGTCCAAGCCTTTTCAAAGTTGTTTACCCACGACTGAGTCACTCCTGACCTGAACCTGTTGGAGTTTCTGAAAACTTGGGGTTCTGACTTCCCTCGACCCAGTGATTCCCATCCAGGCTGCAGAAAAGCTGCTTGTGCCTGGACCATGGTCTCCTCAAATCTGGGAAGGCGCTCCAACTCCTGGGACCTCACCTCCTTGGCAAGGCTGTCAAAGTAATCAGCTTTAGGACTTTAAGGGCCATGTTTCGAAATATTCGGGGGTGCCATCTTGGATGAAGAGTGATAAGGAATCCCGCATTTTGGAGTGTATGGGGTGTCCCGACTTTTGTTGGAACTGCCGTTCTTAGGTTTGTCTGGAATGCAGACGGGCAGCAACATCAAGTTTTTCCTGCAACTTCAGGGAGCCCTCCTTGCTCGCTGTGAGACATCTGAAAAGCCCTGCGCATCGCGTGCGCCGGCCTTAGTTACCTCCTTGGTTCATCCCTCTCTATGCCTTGAGAGCGCTCGCAAGGCAGTGGCAAACGCCAAACGATGGTCATTATCTGTCACTCCAACGACATCGAAGAAGTCATTCAGCAGCACATTGCTTCCAGCGTATCGCGTGTAGATCTGCGAGACACTTTTGAAAAGGGACGTCAACGCTGGGATGTAGCCCACCAAACTTCCGTTGTCCAATCCCCGCGCCCATGTGGCCACATCCTCGTCCAGAGCGTCATCATCCAAAGCAACGATATCCTCCTCGGCCTCAAGCTCCTCTGGCTCGTCGGGTGCCTCGCCATCGAGGTGGACCACTCCATGACGGCCTCGCTTTCGAGGACCAGGAACCGCCACAGGCTCCGCAAGCATCTGCGCCCGCCGCTGGGCCTTCTTTTTCGGTGCTGGTGGCTCAGCTCGATGCCGAGGCTTTGGACGATCCTTTTGACGGTCCTTTTGACGATCCGGAGCAGGCAAACTGCGCGGAGGGCCTGGTTCGACATCCACAACCACATCCACAATTGATCCACTTCGTGCGACCTCGTAGGTGGGAGCATCACGAGTGTGGTTTGGCAGGAAGGAGACCTTGTCTTGTGGCCTGAGCTCTACCCTGGAACCATTAGCAACACGTCGATCATTCACCCAGGTGCCATTCACAGAGGTGTCCTGGATGAAGAGCTTGCCACCTAGAATCTCCAGAACGGCATGAACTTTGGAGATGTGAGCCATTTGCAGGGCAATGTCTGCAGAATCCTCTCCTCTACCAAGCTTCACTCGGCGCTGCGGTGTCACCCGAATCAGCTGCGGAGTCTTCAAAGCCTCACCGCGCAATCGCCTCAGCTCGAAGATTCCAGGAGCTCCTTCCTCCACATTGGGAGCCACCTGCAGCCTCAAGTCCTGGAAGTGGCCCAGGGAACACCTTACCGGATACGTTGGGTCCTGTCCCTCGGGATAGTACACGTATCTGTCCGTCAGAAGCTCAAACAAACACTTGGCGGCGTGGCTGCGGCTTGCGAAGTCTAAAAGCAGGTGGACAACCGCGGGGTCCCGCGCGCGAACCAGAGACGCGTCTTTCACCGGTCCCCAAACGGCCGCGAAGTCATACCACAGCGAGCCAGCCTGCAGCGGAACGCTTTCGACTCCCTGTGGCCAGCGAACCCAGGCGCTGGGCAAGTCTAGCAGGAAGCCCGATTCTGCGGAGTGCAGGGAAATCAGCTCATGCACCTTTTGCTGGTGCTCTGCGCCCGACGTGTCTCTAAATGACCGAAAGTGTGCCATGGCTCCGTCACCCAGGTATTTGCTTCCTTGCAGCTGTCGTCGCTCAAACCATCCTCTGCAGAGCTCTGCATCCCCAGACATGGCAAGGCGCAGCTGCTTGTTTCCGGCCTGTGATAGGCCGGGAACGACGTGGATGTTCAAACAAGCCACAGCACGGGGCATCTCTGCCTGAATTGCGTGGCCCAGCTCTGCTGCAGCTTGCGCCAGCTTGGACGCATCCGGCAAGGTAATCTCCACATCCACAACCAATGCAGCAAGGATGAAGATGCGGCCACCGAGGCATTTGCCCCAACGCTCGTCCCAGACTACAGCATCTCCTGGTGCAGGTGCAACTAGTGCAAGGCTGTCTCTTTCAAAAGAGCTTAGCGAGCGGGTCGCCATGGCCGTGCATGGCGGAGGTGTGTAAGCCCGGCCTCCTTGCTCCTTGCAAAGTGTCTTTGACTAAAATGTTGATTCAGGCTACATGTCTTGGCAAAATTCCCTGGCTATCAGCCACCACATAGCTTCGGCAACTGGAACCATCTGTTTCGGAGAAGATCAGCCAGCAAAACGCAAAATGCTGGAGCAAGTGTGCCCAAATGGCATTTTGAGTCTATGACGCACCCTTTCAAAGCAATTGACGAATTTTGCGGAATGCCCTTGAAGCGTGCCTGGACGTTTTTGGGTGCACACCACAAACTTGAGCTGGTTTGGTCTTAGTGGGGCCAGTTGGATCCGGCCCATGGGTGCCACCCAGGCGCTATCTTTTCAAGCAGCACCATCATCTGCCTGTCCCGGTAGCTCAAGCCATCAACCCAGGCAGCAGGCTCTTGCAGGTCATGATTGCGAAGCATTCACACCAATGAGCTGCCACGTCAAATCGCTGACCAAGTCACGTGATTTGCTCATCTCGTCGCTTCACTAGCTTCTTGTTGGCCTGGGCAGTGAGGACTTGCAAGCTCACTGGTCCCTTGCCCCTGCCGGCGTTGAATGCTTTTGCGTGAAGCTGATCACCAAATACAATCTTTGAAGGCGGCTCCGACTTTCAAAAAACCGTCACAATACTTGCCTCGATTTGGCGTCCGTCTTCTGCCAATCCTTCCAAGACTTCGAGCAAGGTTCACACGAGCCTAGCAAGCTTCTTCCATGGTCTCAGCCACTCCTGCAAAGTAGTTCCGCTTTGGGCTTTCACTGCGCGCCCTTTGGCCCCGCAGCGCTTCGATGATGGACTCCAGCTTCTGGTCTGCCCTCCTGGACGCAAAAGCTCATTGACTGAAGCCTCATAAGGAGCATTTCAAACAACCTAGACAGTTTCCAAAGATTTCTTATGAAGAAAGAGAGACTTGAACACTTGAGGTTTGTTCTCCCCAGCCTCTGGTGATCTGCCAGTGCATCGCTGACCTGCAGGGGAAAAACTCATAGCTAGAGCTTCGTGCTTTAATGGTTTAGGGCCTAAGTTTAGCGTGGCCCAGGTCTATTCCAGCACCTGGAAACTTCGTGAAGTCAAACAAGCAATGCCGAAGTAATGATTCACAACTTCGCACCTGCAACTCAAGTGACGCGCTGAGCTCCGTGAGCTCTTCGTGGAAGCGGGCTGTCAGCTGTGAACTCACCTTGAGGAGGTCACATGCCAGCACCACCCAGCTCCACCAGTGGCTTCTGCAAAGTGAGGGGGCTTATACTTGGGTTGGACACACTATGATCGGTAAGCTATACTTACCCTCAAACCTCCAAGCGATCGCCAACATATATCCCCAGGTACTATAATCATTCCTGTAACGGCTACGAGGAAAGCTGCAATCAATTGCGGGCCACGCAACAGCCAGAAGGCCCTCCCTGCAGAGCTCGACTGCCTCAATGGCAAGGCAAGGCAGCTTGAGATAACTACCATGACACACTCGCGACATCTGTAATAGTACTCCTTCACAACGGTCAGCAGGCTATGTAGGACTAATTACAAGGACTTATCAACCGCACTACTCCCGCCTTGCAAGCGCCATTACTGCGGACCTGTGCTATTTAATTTCTCTGCAAGAACAGGCAGCACTTCAAGTTCAAAACACCGCGAAGCTCTCCGAATCCAACTTGAGCCCTCCACCCAAATCACAACCCCAGCAAGCCAGGTGCCTCAGCCTGAGCCGCGATCTTTCCGCGGCAGAAAGCCTGGGGCTGTTGTTTTGGCGAGCCTGCTTGGAACCCACGCAAGCACTGGCCTGAACATTTGCGCTTCGTGGGCGCGGGGATGCCTCAAGCATGGAAGCCCAAGAGGGCAGTTGATTGGCAAATTGCACAAACAGCACACGGTTGCAGCCAGGGCCTGAGCACCCGTCGAGACCACCGAGGGCGGGCGCGTAACGCCTTGATTTCCAGCGGATCACAAGTCGCAATAGCCTTCTTGGATCCCATCTTGTTCTTCCTCAAGGCCTGTTTCGCTCTATGGTGAACCAATGCATAGTACAACTGATGACTACCCACCCTCACCTTACACTATAACAAAAAAAATGTTGTGCCTCCGCTCTCAACACGCTGCTACCAGAGAGTGTCCGCATCGCTGAGCCCAAACTCTACGTCTTAGAGGCTTAGAGGTTGCTAATGCATGGTCCATTTACTGCACAAACACCTGCAAAGATGGCCACCCGTGGCTTCCTACGCTTCCGGTACATCCTGCTGGCAGGCATCCCGCTGTGGAGGGCCGCTTGCGGACTGCAGAGGTGGGCCGCGACATGATGGCAGGATGCTGCAGCTTTGGCTTCGAAATGATCTTTGCCGCTGATTCCCGTGCTCAAGAGAAGTACTTAGCAGGTAAAAAGGAACACGCCTTCACAAAGCACGATGTGCTTGACATGGTCCATGTCAGGGGGGTGGCTCAGGACTGGCTTTGGTCCTTGAGCCCAGCTGTCCATCAGGATGCACACGGCGCTGCAACAAAGTGTAATAAACCATTTTCTTTAGCCTACTTAGGTGGTTTCAGGACAGCCTTCAGCCGCACCCAATCATTTGGATGAAGCTGCAAGTCAAAACGCACATGTCAAAAAAAGCAAAACAAGTTGGCTATAGGCTTGCCCCATACGCATCCTAGTTGCCCGCGGCACCTCTCGCAAGTTCCACGTGGCGACCTTGCGGCAAAGAGGTGAAACCCTCAGACAACTCTGTCGCAAAATTGGGGGGGCAGTTGGGGACTGTAATGATTGGGGGGTCCTTGCTTGGGATTCCAAAGGGATTATCTTGAGAAACGCCCATTGTACACACGGACGTGGCTCGCGATGCGCTGTTTGCGGATAAGCTGCCACGTGCTGCATCGGAAGTGGCTTGTCCAGCTCCTGGAACCAAAGCACGTGGGACTACGCGAAAACATTCCTTATGCAATCCTTGAACCCCTCTATGCTCCTTCTGATTCTGTTGTACTCCAGTACTGCGTCCCTTGTACAGTACGGTCCTAGAGCCCTAGAAAACAGGATCAAATATGCAGTGTCCATTCCATGTTTTCCTTTTGATTCTCCACATACCCTGCGTAACCCGCCAAAAGACAAGGCAACCCCCAACGTTTCTGGCACCAGTAACTTTTGTGGTGCTCTGCTGTTGAAGTAGTTCAGGGTAGCCCTCCTCGGCGGGAGGGTCAAGGAACCCTATGATATCCCAAGCCCCGGGTGTTGGCTGGCAAGTCCTGCTTGATACTCTCTCGATGATCCAGCAGCAGCGCTAAGAGTTGGTGCCGTGCGTAGGCACCCGCCGGCGTCTGCAGGGAGCAGAAAGCCCAGAAGAAACAAGATCACTTTGCAGCGGAGCACTTTGACACCATCAAGTCAGGCGGCCCTGTTCCAATAATCTGAAAGGAACTGAATCCCGTTCTTGCGGGTCTTCAACAGCTGGACAGTTGAGGACTTCAAGGTTCAGGCCTGACACTCCTCCGTTTCGATGTCCTGCAGCAGTGAGAGTCTCTCTACTCTCGCGCTTCTCGCGGCTCGGGCATCAGTGCATCAGTGTGCAGTTTGAAGATCTTAGAAGTGGCACGCAGCTGAGCCTAATAGGACTGTGCGGACATGCAAACTTGATGCTCAGCAAGGCAAACTTTTGCCAACTCAACTTGTTCGGGCTAACCAACTTTCTGACTAGGCCGCAGGGGCTTTACGTTCTCTGGGGTCCAGTGGGAGTTCCTTTGCACTCCCCTCATGGAAATCAAAGGTGGCACCTTCCAACCTTGCAGCCGTTCTTGGCTGAATCTGGAATGCACGCTGAAAACAAGGACGCTGCGCTGGCGCTAGCAACCGCGCTTGCAGATGTGCTGCAGCATGTTTCTCGAGGCGTGAGTTTGTCAAGCGCGACAAACTCTCACAGGAAGTGTGCATCGGCAACGTGTTCTCTGTCTCCGACTTTGCCGGCAGTAGATCCCTGGTACCTGGGCTGGAAACCGCCTTGTAGCTGCCTATATGTGCGGCTTTTGTACTGAAGCCAAGTTGCCAATGGGCGACGTGCAGTAGCAAGGCACAAAGAGGATGCAGCGTCCTGAAAATTTTGGCAGGGGGCTCCACAGGTGGAAGCGCAAGAAAAGCAAGTGTGGTTGCTGTCAAGGGTCTGATCATATCCCCCGGGTGCGAGAAGGAGCAGGGTTGCAGCAAGCGCTTTGTCCAGCTGCTCCCAGCCCAACCTCAGCAAAGGAGCCAAAGATGCTTGACTTGACTATCACCAACCTGATTACGGTAAATTATTGCTACCATATAATCTCTTTTTCTATGTGGGGCTTCCATAGATTAGGGGTACTTTTTGGATCTATACTGAGATAAACCCATAGAATGGCCTCCTTAGAGTGGCAGCACCCCGGAGCGGCGCCAGGGCAGCTTGGCAGAGGCCATGGCCCAGCCTCAAGTCCTTCAGGAAACGGAAATCGAGGGCAGAATTAAAGCCCACCAAATAGCAGCTAGCTGGGAAAAAGGCAGGAAACACCAGTGTTATACAGAAAGTCTACATGAAATTAGCTTGGGGTTTTCCTGACCTAGGGCCACAAAACAGCAGACAACGAGAACTCGTGACCCCTCCTCTGGCGGCGCGAAGCATGAGCAGCAGGCTCCACCGACCACCAATGTGCCGCTCTCTGTAAGTGGTGCATACCGCCCTGGCACCAGCTTTCGCAAGAGAGACCTTCTGACTTTTTGTACATCCCCAAGCCATACTAGGTAGAACACGCTTTATCAATCTTGCTGGTAGTTCCGAAGCCACAAAATTTGTGCGTGCACTGTTGCATCGTGACCAAAAAGACAGCACCTGTGTTTGCGCAGCCCTATCTTGAAGAAACACCTCTGCTAGAGACAACTCCACCATGTGTTTACAAGACACAGAGCCGCACAGCCTCTGGCGTGGCACTTCTCCACTCGGAGAACGACTGATGGTCTTCCTCTCAAAGGATAGGCTGTTTTTAAAGGAAAGTAGCCACCTGGGAGGCCAACCGAGGTCCTGCGGCATTCTCCAAAACGTCGCCACACCTCCACATGCATGTGGCAATGGGCGGATAAGCAGGCATAAGGCAATTCGTTTGGGAGGTATGGTATGGAACACGGCCTCTGTGCTCTTGCTTGTTGCTACCCTGATTGATCTAGAAAATGGTAGTGTCAATGCGGGGCACAGTCCTTTGCGCCAGCCACCAACAAAGCTTGCCACGACTCACTGAAGGGTGTAATTGCATTTGCACTTTAGTGTCAGGTTAAGTCTGTGGTCCCTGCTGCTTCTTGTCAAATTCATTTTTTGCATTGCTGTCAAGGCCAAGGGTTTTTCAGGGACCATGAGCTGTGATTTCTGCGCAGATGCTGAATCAAATACATTACCTAGGCTTGTCGTAGAATGGCCAAGGAACTGCGCTGCAGAAAACCACTACATTTCCAGATGTCCAGAGTACCTGCAATACATCAGGAGGTGCGGCAGGCTTCCCCCAAGGCCTCAAAGCGCACGCCCTCACCTTAACATCGAGGAGTGCAAACATAGAACGCTGGAAGTAGAGCTTGCAGATCAAGGGATGCTATGTCTGAACTTGGCTCATGTCTGGGCAATGACAGTCTCCCCGGCCTGGATCACAACTACCTACCTGCTACCACACCATGCGGTGCAGCTAGCACCTGCCCACGAACCCTATCTGATGGTCTGCTTGTTATGCCACAACATTCCTGCATCAACCTGAATCCATCATTACACCAAGGAACGAAGCGGGCGGGCCCATCTGACCAGCCTCACGTTGACAGGACGCTTCAAGAAGTCCGGGATGGCGCATGCCATGACATGCAGGGCTTTGAGCCCGCCTTGCGAGGCCCAGATGAGGTGATCAGGGGACATGGCCTGTGGAAGGGCGGCAAGATGAAGCCCATGTGCAAGTTGGATCTGAGTCACAGAATGAATAGCTGGGTGTGGGACTATGGCGCCAGTCTCGTGCACAATGGAGGTGCAAACCCTAAGTGTCGATGCATAAAAAACATGCAACGAAGGGCGTTGCATCTCCAACAACTCACTTCGCATGACGGCATGATCAACATTTGCTTGCCAAGCATCATGGTGGCCCCTGGCAATTCCATTTCAAAGCAGCAAAGCAGCAATGTAACGCACCCACGTTACTCAAGCACCTGGAATCCGACTTGTACAGCCAGGTTTGGGACCAGTGCTCGCACCCACGCAAGAAGGTAGGAAAGTTTCATGAACGCCCATAGAAGCTCAACAACTCCAAGCTCGATGTATGCGCACAGGGCCATCCGCGAGAAGTACGTGAACTAGATAGGCTAGTTTACATCTGAAATCTGCCCTTTCAGGATTTGAAGAAGCCCAATGCTCCGAAGCCGTACCTGGTTTCTTAAATGTCAAGCAATGCGTTGGGCCAGGTTGGATCCCTGATGTTTCTATGGTAGCCAGCGCATAGGACGATCACGTCGAAGCTCCATGAGAGAAAAAAGACTACAGAAGTTGTGCGGTCAAGGACAAGCCTGGATCCAGATGGAGGAAAGCGATTACCTCAGAGAAGCCACTGCCAGCACCTCAGTACATGCTCTTTGGGAAGCGCAAGATGATTTTGGACCTGTCCCTGGCAACATCAACCAACTACTGCAGAGTTATCATTGAGACAAGCTGCTCGCTAGCCAGTCACCAATCCTGGCATGCTAGAGAAAGACAGAGGCTTCAATTTGGAACTGGCTCAGAAACCTGAAGCCGCAAGAGACCTCGCCTTACGCTATCCATGTGGATGATGCCTCGCTGCCTCTCGAAGACCTTGGAGAGATCTGCGCGCGCTTGCAACATGTTCCGAAAAGATTCTGCGTCTCGTAGGTTTTGCCATGCTGCTGTGGCAGTTCCTGGGAAGCAAGTGCCATCGCTGGCGCTGTCTCCTTCAGAAATCGGAAGACTCAGGCCAGCTTGAACCCCATGTGGTCTTCTCTGTGTCAGTGACATGGTGGGTTGCCAGCATTGTGATCCGATCCTTCCCCGGTCGGCATATTATGAAAATCATCTCATCCACACTAGCAGCAACTATAAGGGACTGAAGAATATCACATGCTTGTAATTTATCTAATCCCAGTGTCCATTTCAGTTTGGATTTGATTCTCCGTCATTCCACAAGGAGTTGCGTCTGTCACGTGGCTGTCTGCGGTTCCTGGAGTGGTGGCTTTTGATTGTATGACTCTTCGGTATGTGGTGCGAAAACAAGCGCCCTCGAACGGACCCCAAAAATATTATAGACCTTAATTCTCATGGGGGCGCCCCAACAAGAGACCCCAAATAGTTTCCATATCATGGCCTAGACTGCTGGCGGCGTCCGCGGCTGAGCCCGCCAATGCCGAGGCTGCATCACCCACCACGGGCGCAGCGGCCTGGAACTTTCCAGCGTCAGGCTCCGGTTTCAAGGGAAGTTTTTGCCTGCTTTGCCGTGTGAACATCTCCGGCTTCGCACCTCCGCGCCGCTCATGACAGCCCCCGCAGCGCTGGAGGCTGCGTCCTGGATTCATAAGTGATAAATACTGTTAAAAAAAAAAAAAGCCAAACCAGGCCTGCACCATTGGCGCCGCAGCCTGAGCGCCGCTGAAGGCAGCCTGGGCTCCAGCCTCGACTTCTCGGACTTCTCTGACTTCGCCGCCATTTCCCCGAGTCTACACACCACTCACCCGGCCTGCGCAGCATCGCCCACCACAGGTGCACCTGTTCAGCTTCCCTGCCCTGCATTACACTATTCAGAAGCGAAAGGGACCCGGCCTGCACCGATTGCCTCGCTCATGTCGCCGCCCACCTGCCCTGCGCCAGTTTGGTTCTGTGGCAGATCTTATGCTCAGCCTCTGAAGTCACTACAAAACAGCATCCGGCAGACTCGAGTCGAGCATGGATGTTGCCAAAAACAATACAATCCGCAAGCACAAGAAGCCTGCCGACTCCTGCAAGTCGAAAAAGGTCCGCAGCTGCGCGGCACGTTCCACCTAGCACTTCCTTGCTGCTTGCTTGCGTAGGGAATGAAGGAATGGAAAGCAGAAAGGAACCTAATTGATCTGGTACAGGAGCTTCTACGCGTAGGGAACTGCTCCCTCATTCCCACTAACGCAGTGCTAAACATTTACGCGCAAGCCTCATGCGATGGCCAGGCCTTGCTCGTGGGAGCTGGGAACAGTGGAGCCAGCTGCCTGTGCCGGTGTGTCATTGGGCCGCCAACAATAATCACCAATAATTCACCAAACTTAAAGCACAGCTGTAGACTACAGGGCTTAACCGCAAGTGCCACGCATTGCAGGTAGAAAGGCCAGCTTCCGTGTTAGGGGTGAACCAACGCTTAATACAGTTGCTTGGAAACCCTTATCCGAACTTTGGCCCTGTCTGAAATCGAGCCTTGCCGCTTCTTCCCGTGCTGCACGGGGTGTGGGCCATGCGGACAGCACGTCCGCAGGCGGCATGGCCAAAGGCTCCAAATTCAACGGAAAGACTATGGGATGTCATTCTTTGTAGTAATGAGCGCGTCATTGGATCTACACTATCAAATCTATTGCGCTCGCGTACGAGCCCTCACGCATCCACAACTTCCGACAACGTTTCGTTGGCAATATCAAATCTGAGCTGCTGAAGTAGAAGTGGGACACCGGGTCTTGATGGTGGAGGTGGGATGCTGGACGGGCGCGTTGAACTTTGCGCTGAAGGGCTGAGAGATGTGCATTTTGAAGTCAAGATTTTGGAGGTTTTGGCTTTTGAACTTTGGCTCTTGCAGTCGCATCTTGAATCCTGGTCTAGCGGAACAGCGGGGTGCAGCAATGTCTCGAAGCAAGCCGATAGCACGGACAGCATGTAGAGAGGGAGTTGGCTTCGTCCTTAAGGCTTATGTATGCTGATTTAATAGGGAGTGAAGAAACGGAAAAGCAAATTCGAAGCCACCCTGTATTGTTGGTTGTTATGTATATTCCTCCAGGCCCTACTACCATTATGAAGAGGGGGATGCCCACGCCTGCAACTTCTCCAGCGCGGGCACAGAAATCTGGAACGCTGCCTCCTGCTGGGATTGTGGGATTCAAACAGCTTAAAGGTCTCAGAGTCAGACTGGGCAAGCTGAGGTTTTCTTGGGCAGGGAAATCTCCTCCGCAAGCTGGGACCACTGCTGCAAGGTCGGCTTGGACCGTTTCTGGCACCTGGGTAGATCAATATTCACCAGAGCAGCCTCGAATCGTCCAAGGCAAGTCCAAGCCCTTGGCTCCTGCGCTGCATCGAGAAGCTTTGACACAAGTCCGCCGTCCTCTGGTCCATTGCCTGCCTAGCCATGGATCACTCAAGCTCTGCTAAACAATTCAGCTCTTTGCCTCTCGACTCCCGGGCTGCTGAAGCACGCTCAAAGGTCAGAGGCTGATGCACAGGACAGCTCTGCAGATTTGCGTTTCTGAGTGGCCGGGGATTTTGGATAAATAATCATGCAGAATCAAACAGAAAAGAGAATCAAGACAGGAGATTTTAGGAAAGTAGGCCACTATAGGGATATATGGTAGCTACATAGGGGGACCCCAATATAGATCCCGGTGTATGATAATCCTTACTGGAGGGACCCCCAAAAGAACCTTAATTTCTTGACACCCTAATTGGTATAAAGCACTTTAAGACAACAGGTTCCAATTCGTTGCTCATGTTCTTTTCCATTTGATTCTCCATTATTAGGCCCTGAGAATATCCCCTAGGCCCCTACCATATCCCCCTATCCCATCCAATCCACGTATCCAGGCCCCTTCTTGTTGAATGTCTAAGGCCGCTGCTTGCGCAGCTCCCATGGCAAGAATCTTGGACCAGGACCTTGGTCTTGATTAGTTGCCTGGAGGGAATTGAAAACAAACTGGAAACTGCTATTTAGGGTTTAGGGTGAAGGGAATGGAAACGAAAATGGAAAACACTAGACTACTGAGGAGGATGTAAGGGCAACTATAGCGCGATCCATTCCGCCCTTCCCTGCTGAATATGTGGAGAGCCCTGCTTCCCTCCAATCTCACAGGTTCTGTTCCGGATTCCTGCTTCGTTCCCTGGTGCTTAGGAAGGATGATCTAATTTATGGAAAATCTACCCTGTAGGGGTCCATTCCCTCAAAACCTTCTCTCCTAAACCAAAACTACAACAGGAGCTTCCACTTTGTTTTCCATACCCCCGTCTGGTAAGTACTAACAAGTAGTTTGTGTGTTCTGGAGGCATACTCCTGCAGCCGTAAAGCATAAACCCAAACCCCCCCTACCAAAACCAAAGGAAACTAGTCTTGTCCATTGTGTTTTCCGCATGGTCTTTGCCCTTCTGCCATTCCTTAACAGGCCCTAGCAACCGTGTTCCCTACTAAGCCCCAAACCCCCTACCATCCCCAATAAACAGCAGTTTCCATATTATGTTTCCATTCCCGAAATCCTAACCTCTAAATTTTACATTCTCTGGTCCTAACCCCTAGATAGCAGTTTCCATGTTCTTTGCAGCTTCTAAACCTAAACCATATGTCCATAGTCTGATATACCTTGACTGTGCACTGAGGCTTAAGCCGGGCCAGAAGTGCCCAGCAGCTTGCTCGGCAGCGATGCTGACTGCGCACAGGCAAGAATCTGCTGGTGCATTGAGGGGTAGTAGGGATTTAGGGTTCAAGGTAGGGAGCGGAGCCATGTACGAATCCCTATGACTTCGCAAAAAAGGTACCTGGAGTGACTCTACCACTCCACTGTTGGCACCAGTAAGAGATTGGATTTACTGCAAAACCGCGTAGGAATGGTGCTTAAAGGAAGGGGGTAGAAACAGCACGTGCATATGCACATTACGTGAGCATTCTCCCTTTGGGCTGCTGCTGCAGCCACGACATCCGGCGTCTTTGCCCTCCTCCTTGGTCCCCTTCCTAAGGAATTTCAGGAAGCCTCCAGGTTCCTTCCTGAAGCGATTTGACGAAGCACTTTTTGCTGAGATATTGACTGTAAAAACCTGCAGTTCAAATCTTACCTTGTTCATTTCGGCAAATTCGGGCCTTGCACAGGTCCTGCCCGAAAAACCCTTTCCCTTTGCCACGAAACATGACATCCGCTCTCACAAGGTGCCAGGAAATCGAGAAGGATCCTCAGAGATATTTTTGGCTGCGCTTTACTGAGTAATCAGGTAGGCAAGATAATCTAAAATACCCTGGATGATACGCCTGCATTATGCCCACTAATTGCGCTTTTACTCGCCCATACTTGCCGTTCCTGTGAAGGCTGTCTGGCCACGGTCATAGAATTCAACCATAGGTCCCTGCCCAAGCAAGCGTCGCGCATAGCTTCCAACATCAGCTTAGCTAGCCACTGTTTGATGATAAAACCGCAACTAAGTTGAAGGAAGTTAATGAAGCAAACCAACATGATGGCTGACAGGTGGCACCAGGAAGGTCGCAAAAGAGGAGCGTGCAGACTCGCAGCTTCTGATGCCCAGTCAGAAAAGGCGCTTGAGGGAGCTGCATAGAAGAACATCAGCCGTTTACCTGTGGGCAATCCTGCACTCGCCCCTGGGCTCTTCTTTCAGGCTGTCTAGAGAATGAAGGAATGGAAAATAACATGTAAGCTACTATACCATTGGGGATTGTATGGGGATTGCTGGAGGATCCATTCTTCCATTCCCTGCAATGCACGCCAGAAGCCTGCCGTCGCCGAGACAGGTATCCATGCTGGGCTCTGCAGGGGAAGGCACTTCGGCCATTCCCAATCGCAAGGAAGACTAGTCGGCATAGCTTCCTCCCCAGCCCTGCAGCATGCCCTTTGTTCATCTTCAGTACACCACAGAGCTACAGGGTTTTGGAACCTCATGCTGTCGGTTTTAGCGTGGGTTTTGCCGAGCTTAGTGCCCTTGTGCAAGCCTTGACAGGGGCCAAAAAGCTACTCTGCTCCGCCTGCTCAAGATCTCGTAAAGGCTGTCCACGAGGGCCTTGCCACAGACGTTGTACTGGCAGTGATTTATCGTGCTTCATCTGTCTACTCAATCAAGATTGAAAGGCATCCCAGAGTCATCAAGGTTTCCTTGCCTTCACGCAGGCCATGCAGTCTTCATGGACTTCCTCGCAGCACGGTCTGCGCAAGCTGAGCTCGTCTAGCGAAGCTGCTACAAGTAACAAATTGCAAGCACGAGAAGTGAGCGAACAACTGAACTCAAGCAAAGCCGAGCCTGCGGTGCTCTCGGCTCCATGTCCAGCTCCGGATCACGGCACGCCCGTACGAGCTCTGATGCTCGGTTCTGCCCAAAGAACAGCGATGTGCGATTGCAGAAGCAACTGGCAGATTACTTGAAGCACGCCTGTAGCGGTTGATTGGTTTCCAGTGTGCACGTTTCAGGTTTGAGCTAGGTCTACAAAGCAGGTCTACCAACCTCGCACAAAGCGAAACGAAACGCTCGCCATGCCTAGCACGCCGCATCAAGCGCAACTCAGGCGATTAGATGGTTCAACTCACAGGTTCTTGATTTCAGCCATTCCATTAGCGCCCGCCAGAACAACGGCGCCGTGACAGAACCGTTGGCTCCACCATGAACAGTGTGGCTTGAATCCAGCGAGTTCACCCCAACCTGCAGACCGCAAGGCTGTCTTATCTTCCCATGATGCTCCAGAGGAAACTTGGAGTTTTCAACTAGGCGAAGAGGATGCCGGAAGCTCGTTCTAGATTGCGCCTGCAGCTTCCTTTCAAGATCAATGGCACGGCAATGTGCTTCAGAGGGCAGCTCCCACCTGGCCATGTGGAACCATAAGGTTTAGGGTCATGGGGATATAGGGCACATAGAGGACATAGGGGATGTAGGGGATACAGGCGATAGGGGATATGTGGGATGGTATAAGCGATAATAGAGGGGATACGAATGGATGTAAGCTGGGGCTATATGGTGGTTTAGAGGGAACCAAAAAATGGGGGGGTCCCTTTTCGGGTGGGACCCCAACAATAAGGACTACAGTATACGGGGGGTCTCAAGTATATATGGTAGTTTCCCTAAATTACTGTTCCCAAAATGGGGGAAATTTTTATAGGGCCCCGTACTATAATGGGAACCCAAATATAGGACCCCGTATTATAGGGAATTTAGACCAATACCCATATGAAAACTAGATAGAGATTTTGGCAATTCGGGCTGCCAGCGGACAGCTTATGTGAGGGATATTTGAGAAGCTCATTGAACATCTGCAAGAAAGGCTTGCGTGAGGGCATGAATCCATGCCTTCCGAGCTTTTCCAGAAGGCGCAACCTGCATCAGCACTCCCTTTGCACCAAGCATCCTCTGTTTGCGGCTTGCCTGGCCATCAGCTCTGCGTCTTCTGCAGTGCCCGCATAACCCACACTGCTCGGTACCTTTGAGTTGCTCAGGTTTGGTTTGTCCCAGCAGCACCAGCGCTCTTACGCAAAAGGATGAAACCACGCCTACCTCCTCAGACGTGAACTCCCCCATCCCCAAATAATGGGTGTTCAAGGTACTACATTACTAGGTCTGGAATATTTGGAGGGTTGTGCCTCATCCAGCAGCATCGTATCTTGGCCAACGCCGTCCTATTGGGAACAATGAACAGTGGCTTTGTCGGGCCTGAGCCTGTGCAAGATCATCATAATCTTTGCTGTCTCTACTATTCTTGTTGTCATTACTATTACTATTACTATTCCTTGTCCTTACAATTACAATTACTATTACTATGAACCTTACTACTGCTATAACACTCCGTGAAGAGCTGCTGCAACCGAGCCCGGACTCCTCTGCCTCCTGCAGAATGGCAGATGTGTGATGCCAAAGTTGGCGCTTCGTCATAATAGTAGTAAAGTGTAGTTCAAGGCAATAAGTACAAGCTGACGAAAAATGGCACTTCCAAAGTACCAAGCAGGTCCACTCTGGGACTATGCTCTCTTTCAATTCAGGCAGGCACTAAGTACACCGTAGTGATGACATTCCTGGTGATAACACGAATGATTCACTGTAATCCCGCTGCATCCCAGAGAACTTACATGACGCCACCTCGCATGCAAGACGGGCAGGCTGCAGATTGCAGCGCCAGGTGCTGTGGAGCTGTCTGTCCACCTCAACATGTGCTGAAAGTGGCCGCACTAAGCACGATCGCTTTGGACAGCCCACGTAGTTCTGGCTTGGAAACGTGAAGACAAACTCTGTCTGCAATTGACCGAGTATATTGCTCTCAGGAAACATAGGTTTTGGGGCTTACACGGACAGCTGCACTCTGGAGGTCCAAACATTTCGAAGAGCAATTCTGGCCAGCTTTGGCATGACCTGAGGTTCGGGATGGCGGACATGCCCTGGTCCGGCAATGCTCAGAGAGACACGAGTGCCCAGCTCGGTAACCACGCATGGCTGCATCGAACTCCAACTGCAACACTTGTTGGGCCTCCAGACTTCAACAAGACCGGCATGAATCGCCAACTCCTGCTGCTGCTGCTGCTGCTGCTGCTGCTGCTGGCCTCATCCGTGAGAATGTGCAACGTCTTGCAATCAGCCTGACACGCACGTGCGGTTTAAGGCGACGCCATAAGGCGACAATGTGCGCAAGTGTCATGGAATGCAGGGTCCTCCATGGCTTCTGCAATTTCTGGGTCATCAAGCTCGGCATCCTGCTGCTTGCAGACCAAGAACTGTTTTTGTGTCCTGTTCGTTTTAGCTCCTAGCCGTGGGACAACCACATCGAGCTAAAGAGCAATAACATGCAATAACCCTGAACCCCCAAAGCCTCTGGCCTGCTTATAGCTCTTGCTCCACTCATGCCAACAGAATCAAAGCTGCTGGTCTTCTGGCCGGATCTGTCACCGGCATGTTCCACGCGTGCACCGCGCGGGCGCGCCAAACCCTCATCTTTTGCTGGAACCCATATGACTTAGATTTTTTGAGGTTTACGAGTCAACAATCTCGCCAGTGCTGCTGTATCTTCGTCACCCACTGACACCTGTTTGCACTTGCCACCTGTCCTCCACCAAGTGAGCGACCTGACACTGAGAGGCAAGCATTGGAAGCGGATAGCCGTCAGCACTTTCCGCTGGTTAGGAGACTAAAGCTCTCGTTTGCCCCAAGCAAGCTGAACACAGCCTTACTAGTGAGAGCCTTTCCAGTGAGATGAATCCATGGACAACCTACATTCCACCAGCCTGGTTCAGGACTTTCACTCCAGAAGCAGCTGCACAAGCCTGGCTGAAAAACACATGAAACTTGGCCGGCGAACTCCAAGAAGCACCAGGCCAAGTTGTGGAGGCCAGGAGGTACTCTGGGATATCTAGGAGCATATATATATATATACAAGGCTTATACAAAGCCATTACCCCAACAATGGAACTGTAAGTCGAAAAATAGGAAATGGAACATAAAGAATACGGGCAATGGAAACACCCTAGCAACGGTAACCCGCCCCCAAACTAGCATGGAATCCCGTGTAGCTCTCTGTGAAAGGACAGGGATCTCATGGCCATTTCGTGGGGTTCCATGTTTGGGGGAGCGTAGAACCCGACCGACCCCGTTTGTCTGCCTTCAGCGCTGTTTTCAAGCATCGATCGCGCTCCCAGGCACCTTCACCATACCTGCTCATTCAGGGAACCCAATACCGCTAAATTTATGAACGTGCCGAGGAATACACCCGCAGGACAATGCGTGGTATGACATACCCACGTCTTGTATGGGATCCTAATATCCTTTAAGGTATGCTCCTAGACTATCTACTAGTACATTGCGAGGGATATACAGCTATACCAGAGTTGCGTACAGGAGCGGTTCTGTTTATGTAGGGCCCGACCCCACGATCGCTAAACCCGTTTCTGAGCCCAGTGCCTGTTCTACGTTCCGTCGTCTGTTCCATTTGATTCTCCATCATTGTCATTAATGTTGAGCATTTTTCCAAGGGCCCTATTGTTAGGAGAGGGGCCCTCAAAACTAAAGCAGGTCCAACATTAAATTGGGCCCTACAGTAGGATTTCGGGGACAGAATCGCGCCAAGGCACTTTTTGTCCCAGTGTCGTGGCACCTGGGCCACGTGGAGCTCGCCCTGGCACGGAAAAATGCTTCAATGCGCCAACCTTCCTGGTGCTTAACTGAATAGACATACGATTATCAGCCATCACATGAGATTCTTGTAAGTATCCACTCCCATACTCTACCAGAAGCACCGGTGAGAAACTCACAGCTGCTGGATAGCTCGGAAGAAACAAGGACAACTGCTGAGCAGGAAGCGCATACAGGCAGAGATGGGGAGGGACAGGTCAACAGTCATAGAGGGCGAAGAGGTCTTGAAAACGAAGGATTTGCGGGCGGCTTGCTGTGAACTGTTCCGGCTGATTGTCTCAATCTCGTTTGCCAGACAGTCTGTTGCAGGATTCATATGTGCGACAAGAAAAAGATCTGTGATGACTCGGTGATGACTGTGATGGAGTCTGCGCGCGCGTGACCGTCAATGATCGTTGTGCCGTGTGCTTGCACTTCAGGCATTGGAGCCCTGGAGGGGCCGGTACTTATCCATGATCAGAAGCCATCTGTATCAGCACGGCCTCAGATTTCTGGCGAGAGCTGGAGTTTGGCTAGCAATCAGTGGTGAATGGACATGCCAGGGAAGAGCAAGCAGTGGAAGGGGCACGAAAGTGCAAGCAAGATGAAAGGAAAGAGAGAACGGGATGTGGAGGAAAGAAAGAAGAAAGGAAGGCAGAGAGGTCAGGCACCATCAAGTGAGGCAACCTGCAAGCATGCACAGGTCATCCTTCTCCTTCAGCAACTCCCGAAGCTTTGATGCAAACTGTTGCTTGTTGCCGAAACCTGCCAGCAACAAACTGGACTCATGCTGAGAACATATACACATATATATATATATATCGTGGTCAGGATGCGAGGCTCGCACGCTCGTCCTCGGCGAGACCTTGAAGCGGCACTCGCGAACACCTTGGGGTCACCATTCATCTTGGACTGGGTGCCACTGAGGCTGCATGTAGATGACGTGCACACCCTTGTGGCCAGAAGGCTGAGAGAAAAAACAACATTAGCGCTGCGGTGGAGGTTCAACAGACATGCACATGCTAGGCGCATTTGTTAAAGACTCATTGTTCCATTATCAGCTGGGAGCAATGCTCTTCGTCATGTCGCTCACCGCCATAATACGAACACGCCTGCAAAATCCAAATGGTAGGGGAAACGGCTCGAATAAAGACACGTAAGACATCTTCGCAACCCTCCAATCTCAAGTTAGGGGGCATTGAGAACTTACATTCCGGAGGGCGGCCTCGCAGCAGTAGGTGTCCCAGGCCTCGTAGCAATGTTGGGGAGCGCAGGTTGCAGACTTGCTGTGGTTTCGCTCCCTGGTGCCTAGCATGAAGCGAGAAAGTGGAAGATTCTACGGGGCTAACGACAGGGACCCATTCCCTCCTTCCCTGCAGCTCCCAGAATTCACTTCAGGGTGGTCAGCTCAGCCACTGGCGCTTATAACCCGAAACTCACAGTTCTTCGTGGCACATTGCAGAACCTGGCTGTTTGGTCGACCCTGCTGGTTGCGCAGAAGCTGTCACTCACAAGGCATCACCTTTTTGACTCACCGTGCGGCGTCATCAGCTAGCCAGCTATGGGCCAGAAACACGCACTAAGCGAGTATGTTGAGAATGTTGAGAAAAGACATTCGTATCGTGCTTCACTGCCTCTTTGAGGCTAGTCAAGCAGTCTACAACCGGCAAAAGGCAGGAAGCGAGCCAGCAACCAGACACCAACCATTATTCTTATCAGCCTTGCATCTACATTTAGGGCCATCACCAGATAAACCCTGGCCGCTATGCCTGCGAGACATCACAGCATATGTGTCAGAAGCATCTGAATGGCTTCAGGGATTGGCCGTGGCCTCCATACTTTGGGAGGTGCAGTTAAGCCTTCGGCTGTGGGGTGGCCTCTGTGGCTGGTGGCCACGTGCCTGGAGGTGTGCTCACGCAGAGTCTTAAGGCATCTCAGTAGACACCACCTGCCTTAGAACTCCCATGCTGCCATGTCAAGGCAAGGGGTCAGAATGCAAGGCATTGAAAAGCATCCATAGAAACGAAGTGCTTGGAGACAAGGCCAGGCGAGGTGCACACAAAGATCGGAGAAGTCGTCGGGAGCCACATGTCCTCCTTTGCGCTTTGGCCTGAAGATCTGCCATCGAGCCAATACCGAACAAGAAGTGATGGCAAGAGCAAATCTGATTTGGCACCTTGCGAGTCTTCCTAGCCTAGGCAGTGGAATCCTACTAGCCTCCACCCGAGTTGTCTGGAGCACGTTAACCAAACTCCGTCACCTTTTCGCGGAGCCCATTTCCATGTGGCGCAAACTTCAAGGTTGCTGGACCAGGTGCAGTCAGGGTATGCGACCTCTGACCCATGTGCTCTTGCTTCAACAATCTTCTGCCCCTGTAGCCCTCTGGCCGCATCAACCCTCGCAAAAAGGCCGCCCTAATAGTTGTTGGTCCAAAAGGTCCAGCATTGCGCTGCGCCATTCCCGATCCAGTGCAGTCTGCACATGATGCTCTGTGCCATCTCCGCACCGTTCAAAGGCCTGATACTGGCAGGATCTACAGGCTCCCCGCGCAAGGTTTGCTGCGAGCTCGGTAGCCGAGGCGGAGGCCCTTTTACTTTTACAGCCACCGTTCACACATGTACAACAAACATCAAACGGAGACAGCGGCCAGAAGCCTCCGTTCAGCTGGCCGGAGCTATCTTGCAGTACAGCAGGCACTGCCACTCCCTTTCCCAGCACGTCCTTGGAATCTTGAAGCGCGCAGGCTTTCCGGCGCGAGCAGCCCAGGGCCGAATCCGCGGCGACGCAGGGCGCTGAAGCTTCCAAATCGACATTCCTTGCGTGAGGATTTGCGGTGTAGGCTGTTTTTTTTCATCTATTCGTTGGAGTCCTGTGAACACGTGCACGGAGGGCCTGGCATCCTGCTACCTTTGCAACCTCTTTTTAGATATCACGCTGCGATCACCTCATGCCAGTCAAGAAGCCGGCACTTGTATGTCGCCCGAAGACCTGCATTTCGGGGAAAAGCTGTAACGCCAACTTGAAGGAAGAGAAGGTGACACTTGACAAACAGCATGGGATAGCTGCTTCTGAGAACAGGTCATGGACTGCGCCTGCCAAAGCGATTGCAGGCCAACTCGTGCGGGCTTGTCTTCCACGCCTGTACGAGGTGTTCTGCAGCTGTTGCCGGAGTCTCCATCAAACCCGAACACCCCGCCTTTCGCACTGTTCTTTGCGCTCGATGCAGACGTCTTTGAGTTGCTCCTTCGGAAGCCTTCGCAAGTTTCCCTGCTCCCAGAAACCTAAAACTTAAAGCGAAGCTGGGGCAGAAGGCTCATGTTTCCTCTAAATCTTCGACATTTCGATCAAGATCCCTGAAAGCACGAAGCGTGAGCAGGCTACATCTGATGATTTCAAGCAAACACGTCACCGACCTTTAGAAACTGAAACGACACTTGCCCAATTGGGATCGCTGAGAAGGAGGCCGGGAGGCGACGGTGACCTCCGCTTGGAGTTCTTCTTTACAGGCTTGCCCTGCAGGACCACCTCCATCAGCGCGGGACTTCCACTTGCAAGTAACGTCAGCCTTTCAGCAGTGGAACACCCCTGGCAAAAAAACCAGTCGCTTCCGTACAAGTCTTGAAAACTAAGCCTTATCAGCAGGGATTTCAAACTTCATGCACAAGTTCAAATCAGGGACATGTAAGGTCCGAGAAGGAACAACAGCAGCGAGATCTAACCAAGTGTGGTGCTTTGGCAGTTGAAAACGCATCCTTGCAACTTTACGCACCTAGCTTGTGCGGCCCCCTTTGCCAACTACTGTTTTTTTGGTTCTTGACCCGACTAAGATTATACTCCTCTTGCAGGATGCTAGAACCAGTCTCAGGAGATCATCTCACTGTGTCTTGGGGGCTGAATTGTCCCCATTTAGGAGCACTACTCACCTGAGCCTTTGACAATGATGAAGAAGAATCGTCAACAGTCCTAAACCTTAAAACACTATAAAACCTACACCAAAAAGCTCTAAACCCTAGATCTTGAAACTCTAAACTCCAGTTCCAAGCCGAGGTCTTGAGCTGCATGGGCCTGCATCCGCACGTCTTGCTTGTTCATGTTCTTCCTGAGCTCTCACTAGGTCAGTAGGTAGGCATAGTACAAAACACCACTGCTATCCAGCATAGCAGCTATAGAGACTGTAAGAAATTTGCTCGTCATTGCTTGGGTCCTTCCTTTGCTAGAGCTCTCGTTAGCCTCGCAGCCCCGGTGAGGAGACGGTCGTCTTTTCTACCGGGCGTCTTCTCTGCCAAGAGCTCTAAGGCCACCTCAAAGGCGATCACGTCGATGGTGCGCTGGCCTGCAGAGCTGCGTTGGCACCAACACTGAGTATGTAATAGTGGTAGCAGTGCTAGCCGCAGTAGTAGTAGCAGCAGTAGTAGTAGTAGTAGTAGGCGTCCCCCCCCCTAGGGCCTACACTTTACTTAAAATGGACTATAAT
>CAJNIZ010018447.1:67357-90317 GCA_905231905.1 Symbiodinium pilosum
AAAGTGTAGGCCCTAGGCGGGGGGGCGGCTAGTAGTAGTAGTAGTAGTAGTGGTAGTGGTAGTAGTAGTAGTGGTGGTAGTAGTAGTAGGCGGCCTCTGCCCCTTACTGGACCCACCTTTTTAGTGCATTCAGGATGGGGAAATTTTGCCGATGCGACAACAACATACTTACAGGACCCACAGTTTTAGTGTTTCTGTGCCCACCTTTTTAATGCATTCAGGATGATCAGCGGGGGTGGGTAATTTCGCGACCCACCTTTTTAGTGTTTCTTGCTGCTGTGTTTGATCCCGCCGCTGCCATGCTCCTGCGTGTGTACACGGACATCCTTAAGGCTATTAAGGCTTCTCCACCGCCACTTACCAAGTCGGAGTATGTTCGCTTTGCGAGCAAGCACGTTGACCCTAAATCCATTTGGCACCAAGCTTACCCTCCAGCTTTAAAGAAAATCCTAGGTGCCAGAGTGGATAGTTTGAACCACAATCGCCCTCAAAAGGAGGGTGGTCCTCAATGCATCAAGTTGTGCAAGCATAAGCTGCCCTCAAAAGGGTCTGCTGGAACTTGCGGCCTGGATGGCCTTTGGACATGGAAGAAGCAATAGGAATCTCTCCATGGGGTGCAAGCAGCGCGTGAAGGAGTTCCAGTGGAAGCACTGGAACCAAGTGAAAAAAAGCCTGGCGCGCTAGACCGCAAAACTCCAGTTCTAACACCCGGAAACCTCATTTCGGTGCCCAGAATTGAGCACCGAAAATGATAATGAGTGACTCCGGCGCGTTCCTGCCGAAATGCCAAATTCCCTACAAGTGCCAGCACTTTCAGCACTTGCACATGTTCAAGCGATGCTGCATTTGGGGTCAGTCCCGTGAGGGGCACCCGCCTACTGCCTAGTAGTAGTAGTAGTAGTAGTAGCAGCAGCAGCAGCAGTAGTAATTGTCGTCGTCGTCGTCGTCGTCGTCGTCGTCGTCGTCGTCGTAGTAGTAGTAGTAGTAGTAGTAGTGGAGTAGTAGAGTAGTAGCAGCAAAAGTGATAGTAGGAATGATGGGCTTCGTTCGAGGTTGATGGCCTTTGCGCTTCACTCGCGTATCGCAAAAAATGAGGTCGACCGCAGCCGAATTGAGGGTCTTGTCCATGAGCTCACAATCCTGTCCAAGGCTGCTAGCTTGTTGGTTACTTACGCACTGTCATTTTAGTGGCAGTAGTAACAATAACAATAACAATAATACTGACAAGAGTAAAACCGTAAAGAATACGAATACTAGTTTAGTAATACTAACCGTCAAAGTAAAAATGGCCCGGGCCTCGCAGAGCCTCTGAAAGCTGGTTCCATCCAACTCTGCTCGTCCTGCCCCGCCTCAGAATCAAATGAGATAGACAATTGAAGCTCGGAAACGTCACAGTCTCACGCCAAGGTGCAGAAGTTGTAGAAGGCCGCCTCCAAGCCATCACTGTCGCTTGGTGCCAGGATAGCTTTCGCTTTCTCGATCTCGCCTCGGAAGCATCCGACCCACAAAGCATGACTTTGGTCTGCAGCAAAAACAGAACATGCTCGCAGTCTGCATCCAAGGGGCGCCCGCCCACCCCACTTTTGACCCAGTTGGCAAACTCATCGAATGAGACGTTGCCATCTCCAGAAGCATCGAGACTCGCACCTGACTGTTGTCGATGTGATTTCCCCATGTGTTACAGCAAATGCAACAGGGACAGCCAACCATCACGTGTCTGGGGAGCATGCCAAGGTTGAGAAAAAACATATGAACATCTACGAGGTTTGTTTCATGTGTTTTGGGGCTCCGGTAGAAAAAGATGGATTTGTCGTTGGAGGGCTGCTCGGTTGTAAGCGGAAGGCTCTGAGCCCCCAGCAGACATTGCGCACCTCCTCGGAGGTTAGGGAGCCCAGGTTCTGCAGAGCCTTCGACAACTCCTGTGGCTAGCAAGCCGCCCCAGTTGAGCGTTAGCCAATGGTGAAGCACCGGCACCGTCCCAGAGGCGGACAGTCTGTTCAGGATGAACCCATATTGTGATAAGAGCAAGAGTAGCAAGAATAATTTGTGTAAGTATCTATTATTTCCTTCCCGTATTAACAAAATCAAGCATGAAGTACAAATTCAGTGGCCTGAAGATCCTGAAGAATGATTCACATGGGAAGACTACTTTCAAATTGGGACCAGATCGACCTAGCCAAATAACTAGTGTCTTGAAGGGGGGCGGAGGGGTTCTGAGATCAGTAGTTGGAGGGGATCAGGGATCGCCTTGTTTATTGTCCGTAGATGAGCGGTCTACAAGAATCTATACCAACGAATCTACAGAAATAATCCTGGCATTGGAGAACTCCTTAGTTTCTTGAATGGAGTTGTTGTCTTGTATTAGGTGTTTGGGGAATGTAGACAAAACATTCTGATGAAAAACAAGCAGAACCAACCTCCTAGAATTTAATCATACCATTCTGTAAGGGAGCTTATGCAAAATTTTCCGAAGGCAAACAGTTTGATTTAATGTCACTGACTTCTGCGGACAGAAAAGGGATTGTGATCCATATCGAAGGGGGCCCTACCTAACTGTCACAAGAAATACGCCATCCTATTAGTCTTTGGTTTGGGAAATTTCATTAAATTGAACGGATTGCTCCAAACATTAAGTCCCCAAAACCGCAATAGTACTACTACTAGTAGTACAGGTATGTAACATTACTACTGCTACTGCTACTACTATTTACTACTGCTACTACTACTCCTCCCACTCCAACTCCTACTATTCTACTACTACGCCGACTACAATTACGACGATTAGGAGGAGGACAAGTAGCTTGTGTACTAATGGCATCAAGAATACGTAATCATAATAATAGCAATACAATCATCATCGCTAGGTGAGTCTCCTGAGGATGTTGGCTAGGCAAGTTGGCCCGACACCAGGAAAGCGGTCCACTCAAGACTCTCCCAGCATCAGTCCTCCATATCCAGAAGCCCCTCGCCATCCGTGTCATACTTCTTGAAAGTCTGCCTCTCCGGTCCAACATATCCTACTCCTGCTTTTCTGTTAGGCAGGTTGCACAAGTCAGACGCGCCTGATGCGCTGCTCCCACCGCAAGCCCGTGTTGGCCAAGATGGCCTGCTTCCAATCCATCCACGAACCATTGAGAGGCCCTCCTGGGGCACCGAAGGATCCTATCTCCCCAAACCAACATGTATCCCCAAACAGCCCCACTTTGGAAAGAAGGGTGGTCTTTGTAGTGCCCTTGTGGGGGTTCCATGCTAGTCCGAGTGAGGGTCATGTTTCGCGACCTTCTTCACATTGATGGCCCGCTCGCCTCCCTTCGCAAGCCACGCCTCAGCAGGAAGTCACCCCTCACTGCACAGAGTCCTAGAGTCTAGGAGCCTACATGATCAGAAGAGTGGTCCGTTTAAAGGAATCATGGGGGATATGTAGAATTTGGCGTTTAGAGAAATATGGGGCCTGAATCATTGTAAAAAAATGCTGCATGAAATGGAAGCTGGGGCTTTGTACAAGATTGCACTGCAGGTGCAAACGACAGAATGGCTTTGGGATATGTTCTACTGCAGCTGCGTAGGGACTGTAAGGAGAAAATTTTGAATGGGCATGCTTTTCTTTTGCGCGGTTGCTACACTTCCTGAGGTGGATGGAGGAAATCTTGCTCAACATTGCTCCAGTTGATGTCCACAAGGTAGCGGAATTATCATTCTTGGGCCTACATGGGTGGTGCAGGATTCCCTCCATGCACAGTAGGAAGACACGAATGCGGCACTCACTGCTGGCTGAGTCGCCATGAACTCCGGTCTTGAGACCCTCTTGTCACCACCTGGGTAGTGCTTCTTTGATGGCTGAACCAGGTAAGATGATATTCCGTTTGCAACGAACTATACTAACTATGACCCAAGGAGGAGATAATCTCACCCTTTTTTGGGACTGACGTATCCACAGCGTTCACGTGGATGCTGCAGGTTGGTAGCTGGGCGCCCTGCCGGTATCCAACTCGTCCAAAAGATCCTTGATCTCCCGGATATTGAATGATGGGCTTAGCACGCGGAAGACCCGTGACATCCTCAGTTGCTGCACCGTTTCAGAAAGGCCAACTCCTAAGCCATGTCCCGCGCCCCCGCACTGCTGAACTGCCACATTTATTGTAAAATGCTCGCACTGGGCTGTTTGAAGATGCCCAGACACTCTTCGAGATCCAAGTTCCCGTTGTTGTCCTACCGCCAAGCTTAAACCCTGTTTCCATGGGCGCGGGCATCCAGATAGCGTGAGGGGCCTGCTTAAGTAGAAGAGCGTATTGTGGGGTACATTGCACATGATTGTAATTAGCTGGGATTTTAGGGAAGCAGTAGTACGGCTGATTGAAGCTTCATATTACATGCGAAGGCGCTTTGGCTGATTCCAAGTCTTGAGTCTGATCACAAACATCAAATCAAATGCTGCGCAGGACCTTGTCAAATCGACGGAAGACCTGCAACGAACAAAGACGTGCCAGTGTTCCCAGGCAGCAACATGAGCAGACTCACATTTCAGAAATCGTTGACATCCCTACTGCATCGGGCTTTGCACGTGTTCTTCTTCATCTACAACGACGAAAATGACAGCTCCCGCCGTTACTGCTACTGCTACTGCTACTGCTACTGCTACTGCTGCTGCTGCTGCTGCTGCTGCTACTACTACTACTACTACTACTACTACTCGTACTGGTGCTAATGACCCTGATACGATGAAACTATGGGATGAGGACGATGCATCCCACTCGAAAATTGGATTAAACATGTTCAAGGCTTTTGGGCAACATGAGGTGCGTAAAGCCTCCCGAAGTCTGGCAGAAACCGACGAGCCCGTCTCAGCAATGATGATCCTTCCTTTGAACAGCACAGCTCGAACTGTCTGGGCATGAATATCCCTAATCTAGACCACCCCAAAGAATTCTTGATTGTTCATACGCGGACCATAATTGTGACAACCCCCCAGGGGGCCCCAAATCAAAGCATTCAACTCTCCCAGAAATGCCGATAACTACATAAACCCAATTTCCATTTAATTTCATGTCACATCTGCTTCACCATGGGATTCTCCATTATGAGTTATGAAAGTATTGTCGCGAAACCATGTTTAATCCCCTCATTGCCCTACGTGATCCCTGAACAACCCACCCAAATTCACAGGCATTGGCAGTCTATCACCAGCTTGGCCAAGCTACGGAGCTCCTCCGAAGCCTGGCTGCCTGTCTTAAGCCAGTCCATAAACTCCTCCAGCTGCCAGGTAATGACGGTAGAACACTTTTGTTTAAAACATCGTGGAGATATGTTATACCCGAGTTGTATAGGGACTGGAACGAAAGAATATTGGTATTCAGGCCTGCTAAACTGCCAGGTGACTGCGGACAGGGAATGAAGTCCTTGTGCGAGATCAGCCCATCAGAATTGCCTGACCTATGCAGGTACTGACCTGTGCCACAACTGACACACCGGACATATAGCCTAAGATCAAGACCCGTCCAGCCACTTGCAGTAGTAGGCGACCTATGACAACTACACAGGAGGCAAGTGCAACCACAAGGACCACAAAGAGTGCAACCTCCATCTGCGAGAAGTGGGGGTTCAAGGTGTGGAGCACCTCACAAACTGCAGACCGTCAAGAAGGAGAGCTGTCCCCTTCGAACGAGCGAAGCACGTCTCTCAGCTCCACCATGTCCAGCTGCCCGCTGCCGTCCTTCCCCGTTCAGCTGTTGACCAGGGGCAGCCCAGAAAGTTGCCAGCAAGTCCTTGTCAAACATCATGAACACCTGCCAAGTGCAAGGCACGCCTGAGGTGTCATGTACTGGGTTGTTTATTAGACTACCCAAAAAAGATTGCTCACAGCTTGACTGCTATGCTGTTGTCAAAAGATCTAGCATTCAGAGCCGGCGCTAACTTGCAGTACCTCTCATACGAGATTCCACAACAGTGCACACGCAGGAGAGAATCGCCTCTCGAATCCGAGAATCCATGTCATCGAGGCTGATTGGGATGGATTCCTGCAACTGCCACATCTTCCCTCCACACCCGGAGAAGCTTACCACAGACAGGCCTCCTTGAGGCGTGACAGGTAGCGCGGCCGCCGGCGCGACCTGCCACCCATGGAAGCCAAGAGAAAAAACGCACCACGCTCACCTGAGATGAGGCTTGTACTTGAAGATCTTTCAGTCCTGCCAAGCCGAGCCCTCAAGTCCCAGACTCAACTCCGTGCCCGAAAGAAAGCCGTTGTAGGCATGAGATGTTCGTTAAACTTGGTTGAAGGCATAAGGACATCGTGAACATTCCATGCTAGAGCATACTAAAACCTTGGCAGCTTCGATTCCGAAGCTACGGCAGGTTGGCCTCCTGCCCCTGCTCGATGATCGACTCTCGGAGCAGCCTCGCGAAGAAGGCCTGCAAGAGTCACATCACCAAAGCGCAGGATCCTGATCCAGCATGTCGTTCTGAAGTGCTGCCTCATCCGCCACTCCGCTGACATCAGGCATTCAGGCTAGACTTGCCGGCATCGCATGGCCCCACGTGTGGGGCAAAACCAAAGGAAAGGCTTTCGCTTACCAAGAAAGCTTGAAAAACTCAAATCTTAAGGGCATGCCGCTTTGGATTTCGGGTATTGAATTATTTGTTGCTGAGGTTGAAACGACTTGGGGTTCATATCTTGTCCACTGTTCGGCTCTGGAGATACACCAAGCAGCTGCAGGCGCAACGACAATTTGCTGTCCTGCTTCATTCTACATGACAGGCTAACGACGACACAACATGCGAAGCACGTGCAAGATTGAGACCTTGTCAATAACAATAGCAATCATTCTGATGAGAATAAGGATTCCCCGCACAAATTCTGAAGACCCGACTTATCGGACTCCCCTTACTAGCGACTTGTGGAAACATTGGGGCATGTCCAGAAGCAAGGGCCCCCTGTAGTTACAAAATCGTACATGCGCAGAAAGACTGCAGGGACCCCCAATTCTTGGAACACCCCCCTCCCCCGGCTGCTTCATGTTAACTCGCAGCCGCTTGCCCTCGAGCTCTTGAACTCTGCCGGGGCGACTCCGAGCAACATCGGCTTTGCCTGGTCAGAAGGTTTCAACCTAGGCAGGTTTGAAGCACGAGTGCCCTTCATAAGGATAGCTATAGGACACTAGGTGATGCTACCTGCTCATGACTTGAATTTCTCCGGAGGTCAGAAAGCGAAAAGCCTGCGGAGACCCAGGCTTGGGAGCCAACAGGCACCAGTGACCTGCGAAGCATGTTGCTCTTTGCGCAGCCCCTACGACTCACCTGTCCCACCTTCTTGCTCCAGCACACCCATAGCTTCAGAAGTTTGAGCTTTGCTGTTGGTACTGTCACTGTCCATTGTGGAACGTTCTGCAAGCTCTGCATGCTTTCCGCTTACAGCTGGTGGGCTGCGGGGCTATACAGACCTAATGCGGCACCGAAAATTGGTCACGCACAAGCTTGAGAACGGTCGGCACCGCCCTGATCATACCAGGACTCCGAGCGCAGATCAGCATGCAAACTTCATGGCAAGGTTGGACTCAAGGACCGAGCATTTTCTTGTTCCGAAGCTGTGCATCTCAGCCACCCTCAAGATCCTGCTCAACGTCCTCCAACTTCTTCAGTGCCTGGCAGCCAGCTTCTCAAGAAGACAGGCTCGGGATTGCTAAGCTTCCCTGACACAGGCGGCGCTTCTCCATACCTATATAAGGAGTTTGCCCTAAAATCCTACTAGGGGTCCCAGTATCACTGAAAATGGGCCTAGACCATTTCAGAAATATACTTTTAAGAAAATGTATTGGGCTCTTTCAAAACCAGCCTGGCCTGTAGGGCAGGTCCACTGTAGACCTCCTCCACGTGCATCTCAGCTTCCACCGGATGAACACCAACTTTTGATTGATAAGCAGTGTGACTATATGGTAGATATATATATATACACGCAAATATTCCTTTTAGCTTTAACAACTTGAAATCAGAAGCTCTATCCAACAATGACCCGGAAAGGTCCAAAATACTCCACATACAGTACTCCTGAAAAACAAAATTCCCAACTACATGATAAGGCGGGAATATGGATGCTTCAGCCAAGCGCACCTCTGGCGACGCTTGCCACTGAGGACTCTACTCCAGGCTTTCCTTTCTGAATGGTAAAGGACTGGTGCATTGCAGCCTGCCACAAGCTTGCATTACCACAGCGGGAAGATACCCCTTTCAGTGCGAAATACTGCTGCCATTAGTGGGGATTATGTAGGGCCCACCAATGACTGGCAGCAGCTGATCTGCCTTGGTGTCTTCGATCGACTCCCGCACCTTTTCCAATGCCTGCAATCGCGACAGCTGACTTTGGCATGACATGCGTGGCGCTGAGGCATGAGCATTATTCATGTCTCTCCTTCCGCAGCCTGTAGGAAGGCGTCGCACAAGACTACTTCCCAGACGAATGCTGCGTCGGCTGAAGAGAGGCAGTGCGTTTGTAAGGGTGCCACAACGCGCGAAGTCGCTCTGCTCCGGGACGCAGCCATCAAGCTTTACAAGATCCTGCAGCTTGAATGCAAATGCACTGGCGCGCCAGCGACAACTGCAATGCCTCTTTGCATCCTATACCCCCAAGCGCAATCCCTTTCTCCACGAAAGACGTGTTGCGCAAGGCAGACGCAGAACCACTGCACAAGGGCACACTTGCAACTGCGGAGCTAAATTTCCAACTGCAATTCTGTGGCAGTGGCGGTGAGTTAGCTGCACTTGCGCGCACGGTGGAGGCTTTCCAACAGCGGGAGGAACCAACCTGGGAACAACCTCATTAACATCATCATAGGTTTGGAAGGAAAGTGTTCCAAGCAGGGGGTCGGTCTTTCAATGGTTATTCCTTCGCTTCCTCTTCAATGTTTGCAACGCCTGCTGATGGCCGCGGATTCTAATAGATAGCCATGCAACAGCAGCAAGGTATTCGGAGTCATCGTGCAGGAGCATGGCCAAAAGGCAACAGAGAAAGTTGCGTCCAAATACCCAAGCCAAACTGAACGTGCCTGTGCCATCACGCAGGAAGCTTTCTCCTCCTATCTAGAATTACATGTGTACAGATCGATGGAATGTGTTGTCTGCAGTCACGGACCATCATCAGGCTCTAGGAACGATTGGGGGTTCGTTTGCAACCTAGGCTTAACACAAGATGCTGCCTACATGCCTACACCGTGCGCTGCAAGCTGCCTCCCCCTTGGAAGGCCAATGAAGGCTGCATCAGGGCACTGAGCCATGAGGAGCTTAAGTGAGGGTCTCTCAAAAAAAGGAGGCTCTTAGACACTTTGGGATGTGTAAGGGTGATAAATGGATTATTGGGCTTATTCTGAGAGACCACCATGTCAACATGGTCAACCTGCCAAGACTGTCATGGCAAGGTCTAGCCGTTGCACTGGAAGCTGCGAGGACCCATCCTCCTCAGGATGGCTCACCCAAGGAATTCAGTCGGAAGGGACTGCAAAATAATGGAAAAGCTGCGTCATCAGCAAGACTTCATAGCCTTTCTTGCAAATTACCACGCACTCAGAACACCATACATCATGAGGTCACAGCTCTAGTGACTCTAGTGCTTGCTGATGGCGGAAATGCAGCCAGAATCAAAATTGTCGGAATGCACTCGACAGTGCGCATGCAAGCGCCAGGAAAAGGCAAGAGTCGTGAATCGTATCATAGCTGCCTTGATGTGGCTTCATGACTGGTTCCCAAACACACCAGGATGGTCACGACTCTTGCCTGGCAATGGAAGGTCGTGTATTAAGCCACATCCCCCAGGCTGGGGGAAGGGGGAAAACGCAGCAAAAGCGCGACCACCATCAAGATGGGCACATCGCGCGGTTGGCTGAGCGAGGCTCTTGGTGCAGTGTCAGCAGGGAATGCAACCGAAATGACCGTGTCTTTGGCACCGAGCGTCACCGTGGAAAAACCTATGATCACCACGGGTGATTACGAAGTCAAAGTGGTCAAAATGTCCTTGGGGCCATCAGAGAGTAAACAGGTTGGTGGGAAGACATTCATGCTTTCGCTGTCCAGATCAAGAGGACCTGCGCGGCTAATGCAAAAATCCTGTGATGATTCGCCCAGGCATCCCGGCTCCCACACTCACGTGCACTCCAAGCCACAGTGGCTCGTACTATGGCGGCATCGCTTCGCAATTGCGCAATAACCTTAGCTACTTACCAAAAGCCAGAAAGACTTGATCATGACCTGGACACTTGTTTCCGGCCAGCGGTTCCGGCTTTGCAAGACATCCACGCAGATTGGGCAAGGGAATTTTGCCTCGGCTCGGCAGATGCCACCGCACGCGATGCCACGCCACCCTCTGTTTTCACATGTTCTGCGACTTTCCTCGAAAACTTCTTTTGGCCTCACGCATTTGTGCGGATGCTAGTACAGCGGAACAGGCAGAGCTTGGTGAAAGGAGGTTCTTCGCATCTTGGCACGTGCAGTCTAGGCAGCATCAAGAAGTATTCACGGCATTGCTTGCAAAGCCGGATCTCCTCCTCAATGTTGTCACCATGAGGTGATCATAGGAGCTATCGGCAAAATCCAGAGTAGAGGTTGAATTCTGATGTAGCAAGTAGCCCTTCGTTTTGCAAGGCTTTTCATTGAAGCGTGGCGGCTTCGTGCACAGGCTACCCCTTCCGTGTGCACTATTTTAGCACTAGATCGCCCGAAGGCCCCTGCCTGAGGTGCTGAATGTTTGCTTGTCGCTCATGTCGGATGCTGCGTTTGAGTCTGTGCGCGTTGGGGATTCAGAGCAAACGAGCCTCTTGATCAGGCAAACAGGGTTTCGTCGCAACTGGGGACAGAATCCTTCAACCTGAGAGTCTCTGAATGGGTACTATGCCGGTCCTTCTAAGCTGCTCCAATTATCGGTTTTTGAGATGGATGCGCACAGGAACCAGCACACACCTGGTTGATCCTCTCTGCTTGCTTTACGCATATTGCCTGAATCTCTGAATCTATGCAGACAGAGCCACGCCATCGTGTGAGCCGAACATGTTGTTGCAGCCCACAGCGATTTCCAATGCCGTCCGGCCACGTGAAGTCCTCCTGGGTGAAAGCACCATGGTGCCGGATCAAGAAGATTCACTGGAGCCGGCCACATTTCCCAGATTTTAGGGAGCTGTCGCTAGTAGCAGCTCGCAAATTGCCAGGGCTCTGTCGTGCATCAGCACGTGCTAACAGCATCGATCGCAAAAGCTCGAGATTGCCTTCGGCTGCAGCTACATGGACCGGATATTGTACCTCCTGCAGGACAGGACAAGGTCCTCTGCTTCTCGGCGCTCCAAGCCTATCTCTGCACACCTACAAATTCAAGAGCCGGCAGATCGCATGCAGCGAATTGCTCCTTTCTCGTCCAGAATCTGCAGCCTTGTTGGTGAGGCTCTGTTACGTCCTGGACACCAGCAGATTCTGCTGACAACATGCTTATGTTAGGAGCTAAAACACCAATGATTACAATCGCATCCTCGGAGAAGCCTTTTTCGCGAAGCCATTTCGAAAGGAGGGCCTTGCAGACGTGCGCTTGCAGCTTTAAAACCATGCTATATTACGCTGCATCCCATTAGATTCGATTATGCTTCTCCAATCTATGATTTGCTTTCTTATTTATTGCGCTTCTGCCCCCGCCTGCTGCTGTTTTGGACGTCTTCTTCTGGGCGGCCCCACCTTTGTTGCTCAAGACTTTTTAAAGCAGAGTGTCACCAAGTGCTCTTCAGGAACGGAACTTCAAGGTTCCTCGCAACCTTACTGGATGGGGTCTAGACAATGTGAATCCTTCCTTACCCTTACCCGCTGCCTCCGCCTATGTTTTCATTACAGGTGGGAGTTTCTCAAGATTCGGGCCTCAAGGGACCCGAGGAATGCTTGGCGCCCTTAGGAATCTACAGAGGCTGTTTTCAAAAACTCCCGGACAAGCGTCTGTGGAATTGTCAAACACAACTGCACCCAGTTGAGGCTCTCCCTTCAAGGCGCAAACTCTGAAGTTTAGACTGCAGGGGACCATGACACCAAGGGTCCCTTTCGATTGTCTGCTCTGCGCGCACGTCTGATGACTTTGAACGCGCCTTGAGGATATGACTCATGCATTTGCAATAGAGTCTCCTAAAAGTAAGGGTGTGCATCCTTGTAGACGTGTTGGCATTTTCGGTCTTATTTGCAAGGTTCCCCTCTCAGCGCTTCGGTACCTAGTCAGCAACGCCTTCGCACTTGTTCCGCAGGAGTTGGAAGTGCGTTGTTGTGGTGACTGCCGTCCTCATCGTTGCGGGACCCTCAGGGTAGATGTTGGGCTCCATGTCTTTTTGGTTGGGTATAAGGGCTCACGGCTTGCCGCCTAAGATTTTGTTGACTCTTTTTCCCGGCGGTACTGAGTCTTTGCTTTCTGTAGGTTAACCTTTGAGGTGTGCAGGCGAAGCCTTGCTCGAGTTGTGGAGGTCCTGCGAGTCGTTTGGGGATGCACTTCGCTTGAACAGGCTTGAGCGGGCGCACGTTCTCTACATCTGAAGCTGCTCCCGGGAAGTAGGTAGAAATTGCCTCCTAGCCCTCAACCCTGAATCCAAATACCGTCCTCCAAAATAACATCAGACCATCTCGAACCCCATCTCATCCGCTTCTGGAGGGGCAGCCAACCAGCCAGCTTTGAGGCTCCAACCCTGTTAGGATCTGGAAGCTCGCCATCGCTATCCGAAGTTGTCTGATGCCAGAGTCGAGGTGTACTCACAAGCCTCAGCGAGCGAAGCTGCCTGACCTCTTCCCCTAAACCCAGATCCAGGAGCTAAGGCCTCACTGAGCGAGAGGAAGTAGGCCTCTGACGTCGCATCCTTCTGCATGGGATGACCATCATCACGTGGCTCTTCCAGAATCTGGCTTGGAAGATGAGGAAGGATGCCGTCCATCATGGGATCGAAAGGATGCCAACTCTACAGACTCTACAGCCTTCAGGCACTTCAGGTTGCTGCGGATGCACGACTCACACAAAAATTTCGGCATATTCCAGAACTGAGGGTTGAAGCTGCTGCCACTGCTGTCCTGGTGTAGCTCCCGCGAGGCTTCTCCCAAAGCCTCGAGGAACACCGAGAACCTGCATGAGCTTAAACTTGGAAGAACACAACGGTGTGCGCTCTGTTTGCTGCAACAGCGCAGCCCCCGTCGTGGCATCCCAGTTGAGCGTCAGTCCCATCAGACGGCACAGGACACTTGGCGGGCAAGTTCGAGACCGTGTGAGTTGTGGAGATTCCTTGCTAGGAGCATTTCCCCATAGAGTCACGCAATGTCACATTCTACACAGCGCCGTGTCAGTTCATGCGCTGTACACGAAGCTTGCGTTTCCCTTATTGAACACGGTAACTTACCTTGGTGTGCCTGAGTAGACTGCCATATGGATGCTGAAAAAGGCTGGCCAGCTGGTAAGCTGCTGCTTTCAGGCAGTAGAAACTCAAACATGCCATCTGCCTGGAGCCACTCATTTCTGCAGCATTGCAGAGCATGATCTTTCAGCAAATCTGGGCTGATTGATATGGTCTGAGCCTTCGCAAAGCAATGCTCATCCGACACATGTTTTGAAAAGCTTGAAAACGTGCCTCCTGAATAGTGCCTTCTGCCTCTGACCGGATTCTCCGAAGGTCGAAAGGTAGGGCGGCCCCAAACTTGCTGGCAGAAACATTTCATGAGCCACAAAATCTGAAATGCCTCTCGAGGTCATAAGCCGTAAAGGTTGGAGCGTAGAATGTCCTGTACACACTCTGTACACATACATGCTCCGCTGTTGCACAAATTCGTTTCTCACATTGTGTATATAAATCTGAGCCCTGACTGCAATAGAAGCGTGCAACGGTGGAGTCCGTACACAGCGCAGTGGCCTTGCCCAGGCGCTTCACGCCAAAGGATGCAAGGCCCCTTCGCTACACTTGACACGTAAAATGCAATAATGCAATAAGGCAAGGCACAACAGCTTGAGCTGCTGGCAAATTTGGACCGGCACGAGTACAGCAGGTCTGCCTACCCCGATTGAACACTTTGGATGGAGAAATTCTGGAACCACCTTATATGCCCACAAACCATTCGCGGGAGCAAGCCCTCGCTCACTGAAGCTATCCGGCATCAAGGCGAAATGACGGCGCGGAATGGGAGTTCTGCAGGGTCAGAGGGTCGGCGAGCTTCAGATTCTGAACACTGCTGCTCAGTAGGAAATGGGGAAATGGATACCTAAAGTAGTCCTAGTAGTCCATATGTAATCCCCTAGCAGAATCCCCAGGGCCCGTTCTCCCATTGTCTACTAAGAGCCCCCAAAACTGGCCCAAAAGGACATAGCGTTTACTCATCACCCTAAAAAACTAACTCCTAAACATTCTTGAAGTTTTCACGTTGTTTTCAAATAGCCCCATACCTAATTAAGCACCATTGGTAAACTTGCGCCTGGAGGCCCGTTCCCTTCGGCGGTGCGAGGATCCGTCGCCTCCGCGGGGCCTCGCTTGGTCTGGATACTGGATTGGTACGTCTCGCTTTCAGGCTTTGTGGGCTAGGTGACGTAGGTATGTTGCGAAACACGTGCTACCTATGCGAGTAGTTGTAACAAACTATACGACATTGTCTGGCTACAACTTCAGCTACCTACTGGGTAGCTCCGGAGTCTCCAGTGCCAACTCTCACAGCCTGCATGACACGCACAGGCGAGAGGTCCAGGTCAGCACGAAGCCAGGCACACATCGGTGATCCTGCAGCCAATAGAATCGGTCAATGCACTGCAGCATGCCAGGAGGTCCTTGCGCAGCCGGCTGCGGAGGATAGCACGCCTCAGCTTTTTTGGGGAAGGCAAAGCCTCGAGCGCATCTGCCAACAGATGGCCTCCTTGCGCGTGGGCGAAGCCGCTTCTGGCTGCGTAATGCCAAAGAATTCCGCAGACTCACGTCGGTGGTGAGCCTCCCAGACTCAGCAGCTGTCGTGGCTTTTCAAAGCTTCGATTGTGTCATGTCTGGACTTGCAGAAGTCACGCTTCTGACTGATCGATTCTTGTGATTCGAATTCAGGTCATCCTCTGAACTACAGTGCCTGGGCTTCCTGTACGTCTCTGTCCCTCTGCTGCTGCGCCTGCAGCGTTCACTCGGGTTGCACATATGACACAGAAACAGGCATATGCAACTTTCCAAACATGAGGAGCTCCCCTTCTGCACCCCATAACAGTATATAGTCAGGTATTTAGCGGGGCCCCGGAAAGAGGCTCCCAATTCCTGGAAACCCATATAGGTTGCACTTGGGCCTGCTTCTCTGCCTGAAGCTTTGCCTGGCCGGATGTCACTGCTTTGAAAGGTCAGGACCTCTGCCGAACTACCTCGTAGGCTACACTTATGAAGATTTGCCGCCTGTTAATTCTATGAAAATGAGAAATAATAAAAATGAAAAAAAAATGAAAAATAAAATCAAAAACAAAATCAAAAACAAAATCAATAAAATCAAATACATAATGAAATAAAAACGAAAAGAAAATCAAATAAGAATGAAATACAAGCAGAAAATAAAAAATGAGAACATAGGGAATTGCATCAATTTGAACCCATTTGAAAGAAAAAATAGAAGAAAACAAATAAACCTACAACAACAAAGCCTTGGGAAGATTATGTTCAATTAAAAGCGGTCCTCATTTCAGAATTTCCATCTGTATTCGATCAATACATTTATAATGGTCATGCGTGAGAGAAGCTCCAATTTGTCCGGTCTTAGTTCGCAGGTTTTTAACAAGATCAAATTTTGCAATGGGCGTTGAGAAAATGGCGATGGATTTAAACAATGCCTGTGTCGCTTTTCGGAGGATAAATGGTGCGAAGGACTCAAGTTTCCAAGCAGTTTCAGTTCAATTGTATTTTCACCGATTCCGGAACAAGCGCTTGTGGGTCCAGAACTGTTTTTGATTTTATCTTTAATTATCTGGAAAATGTAAAATGAGCTTTTCCTTGTAATGCAATTACGTATTCATCAGACACGCTTAAACTCAAATCTAAAGCAGTAAGTACTTTTAGTAGAACCGGTTTTCAATGATTTTCGGTACACCGAAATCTGGTTTTGGTATCCGACATATGTTTTTTTAGAAAAAAAACTGTTTCATTTTACAATCTGCAAAACGATAATATTTTTTAATTTGTTTTCATTTTGTTTTCGAACCAACAAATCCGGTTTTGCCGTACCCAAAACCGGTTTTCTGAAAACCGGTTTTGGGTATGCAAAACCGGTTTTCAAAAGACCGGCTTACCAATGTATAATAAATTGATTCTATTCAGCAATTGTTAGGCCAGAATGTAAAACATATTTGATATTTGTATATTTTTGTTACATTCAAAACCATTTTAAATAGGTTTCTAGAAATTGGTTTTAGATAAGTAAAGCCGGTTTTTGATACTCAAAACCGGTTTTCCAGAAACCGGTTTTTGGTACCCAACACCGGTTTCCTAAAAGCCGATTTTGGTTTTCCATTTGCAAAATACTATATATATATATATATGTTTTGGATATGTTTTGGATATTGCGTGAACTACTAACATTGTATACTAAAGTATTATCAGGTTATACTATTAATACAGAAAACCGGTTGTACTTTTTTTATTTCCAAATAACTATGATTATTTTATTGTTATTTATTTTTCATAAATAAAAACCTTATAATGCGATTTGTTTTTAACAAATCCGGTTTTGGGTATCCAAAGCCGGTTTTCAGAAAATCGGTTTCACTTTTCTATTTGCAAATTTGGTTTTCAAGAAAACTGTTGTTGGATACTCAAAGCCGGTTCCACTTTTCTATTTGCAGTTTAATCAATAGGTTCAAATGTTTTTTGTTGTTTACAGGAAATAAAATCGTGTTTTTCAAATGAAAGGCAACACGATTGTCTTGTTAATAAATACATGCACGTGTGATGAACGACTTGCAAACTACATGGCAACAAGCTTAGTCAATCGTTTTGTGAAATCAGCAATGAGACATGAAGCACATGTGAGTAAGGAAGCAATCAATGTTTATGGATGGAGATGCAGCACTAAGCATAACCCTGAGCCACTGCCAGCGGATCCATCAGACAGAACCAGAAGCGTGGTTGCGAACGTAGTTTGCAGCCACCATTTTCTGCAATATGACTTGGCTTATGTGCTTTCTGGCTGGCTGACAGCAGAAACCTTGGCTTAGAGAGACCCATATTGTTCCAAAACACATACCCATGAGCCACTGCCAGGGGAGCCATCAGACAGAACAAAAAGCGTGGTTGCGAACGCTGTTCGCAACCACCATTTCCTGCAATACGACTAGTCTTATGTGCCTTCTGGCTGGCTGACAGCAGGAACCTTGGCTTAAAGAGAGCCATATTGAATCATATTGCTCCAAAGAGTGGTTGCAAGCAGCGTTCGCAACCACGCTTTTCACTCTGTCTGATCCATGTTTTGCGAGTGGCTCATGGAGAGCTCCTTTCATTTCTGGAACCTTGCAGCGCGCCATCTATGTCTCAGCCTCACTTGCTGGAGTCGTTGTCTGAACACCGCTGCACAGATTGACCTGCTCCTATAAGCTGTCGACCGGTCAAAAAATACTGCAAACAAAAATCATTTTTCACCTCCGACAGGAATCTCCCCAACCGCTCTTGCTCAAGTCGTTGTCTGAGTAGTGTGGCACACCTTGACTTGCACCTACTGAAGCTGTCCACCGGCCAAACAAGAAGCTGCATGCAAAAGTGTCATTCCAACGTGGGCCAACACGTCCTGACCATTAGCTTCCCTGAACATGTTTGACCGGCGACAGGAGTCTCCCCAACCGCTCTTGCTCAAGTCGTTGTCTGAGCAGCGCGGCACACACTGACTTGCGCCCCCTCAAAACGTCCACCAGCCAAACATAGAGCTGCATGCAAAAATGTCATTCCAACATGAGCCAACACGTCCTGGACATTGGCTGATTAGCTTGCCTGAACATGTTTGACCGGGGACATGCCGGAGTCTCCCCAAGCCCTCTTGCTCAAGTACTTGTCTGAGCAGTGGGGTACAGATTACTGATTGCTGCGTTTTTACACCCTACTCTGATCAAGCTGCCTGAACATCATTCACTGCCGAAAGCAGCGCCCACACAGCCACTGCAATGGTTGGTACATGCATGGAATTGCCAACCAACTTTCTTGCAAAGGTGGACTTGTGCTCAGCCAGTTGATACAAAGCTTTGATCTTCTCCGACGAGGCCACCCTCACACTTGTAGCACTACTGCGTACGTCCTATGGGCAATTCCTCAGTTCCCCATACTTACTTCCTACCATGAACCACCCTGATACTAGTACCATGTCCTACAAGCACTTCCTCCCTACCATGCTACTACCATGTCTTATGGGCTTTCTCAGTGCCCGGTACCTATTTACCTATGGACCTATTTCCTACCGATCTACGAACCCTGTGACCCTTTGAGGCATGGCAGGGACCAGCGCGCAGGCCCAGGTTAGGGTTTAAGGGTTTAGGGGTTAGGTTAGGGTTAAGGCTTATTGTAGTTTAGGGTTTGGGGCAGGGCTAGGGTTTAGGGGTTCTAGATCTTAGGGGTTAAGGTTTAGGGCCGGGGTTTAGGTGTTAAGTTTTAGGGCAGTTTAGGGTTTAGGGTTTAGGGCAGGATTAGGGCTTACGGGTTTTAGGGGTTTAGGGTTTAGAGATGTAGGGGTCAAGAAATAAGGATTTAGGGATTTAGGGGTGTAGGGGTTAAGGTTTAAGCTTAGGGTAGTTTAGGGCCTAGGGCAGGGTTTAAGGTTTAGGGTACCGGGTACCGTCGGTCTTGGAGCTGCCCATCCCCTCCTTCCCACCAAATCCCTTCCACTACCCCCCCACCCCCTCCCCAACAAACATGATAGCTGCATGGAACTCTGAAGAATCATGGTTTTAATCACCTTGCGAACTAATGCCGGAAAATCCAGAGCTTCTCTCACTCATGAATATTATACTATATGATTATCTACTATGAATCAATTACAGATGAAATTAATGAAATGAACAATGCGCATTTCATGGGTTTTCCGCTTTGTCTGAAATCTATACTATACTTCATGTGTCATGTCATCTGCTTTTCATTTGTTTTTGGTTTGTTTTTGATTTTGTTGTTGATGTGTTTTTGATTTTTTTGATTTTTTTTGGATTTTTTGGTTGCCTTTTTTTTGTGTTTGATTTTGTTTTTGATTCATTTTTGATTTTTTTTGATTTTTTTTGATTTTTTATTATTTTGTCATATTCATAGTGTTAACAGGACGGCAACTTTACAAGGCTACACCCAATCCCAGCCAGGTAGGCACAATGTGAAATCGGAACCATCAATAAACTATAGACTGCATCATTAGGTTGTGGGGCTTCGGCTTTGTCTTCCACCCCGCCATGCCTGATTTTATGTTGATTTCTTTGATGTCGCACCTGACGTTCGCGCCGGAGCATGGCATCCCTGTAGAGCCGGACCCACACCTCCAAGGACTTACTGGCTCGTACTGGTTCTTCAGGGGAAAGGGTGAGTGAAAAAACAATTGAAACTACATGAAACTACTATATGGCTTCGGGTGTAAGGGGAGCGGGGGAAGAAGCATAGGCACCATTGGTAGTTCTACAGGTTCCACTGAGATCCCTTCAAGCAGCAGAATGGGAGCACAGGCCATGGGGCATCTGAGGCAGATGTACGAGCAGGTGCAAGTGCCTGATGGAAAAATATCAACAGTCTGCGCAGGTATTGATGATGCCATCACATACCATCTCTTTTGCAAAAACCCAAGGCTCAAGACATACCGTGGAGCAGCCAGGCGGTACAGTTCCGGTTCTCCATTCCTTGCCCCCCCCCCCTCATCCGAACCTGCTCCGTGGAAATCACAACCTCCTCGCAAATGCCAGCCTCGGTCTGAAACTCACTTCAGGAGCTGCTGACTTGAGTGCTTGTCCATGAAGAAGGGGCTATACGCATATATACATAATGTATATATACATATGTATATATACATATCAGATCTACACCTATATCCTAATGTACTGTAACCCTTTTTAAGAGATACTTCCCAACGGTGGCCCTGAACTTTGAAGAAGCCTCCACTTCAAAGCAGGCCTTCTTCATCAGTCTCTCAACCATAGCCTGGGAGCCAGAGTCCTGCGGCAAAGGACTTGCTGGTGCTTAGGAGGGACTGGATCCCAACCATCATCCGCATATGTATTAATAATTCAATGCCTTCTCCAACTTAAGCACCACGTTGAAAGGGGAGCCGTTGGTCTCTCCTTGCTGTGCTGCATCATCTCCTGCAGTTTCGTCTGCATCTCCTTGCCAGCTTTGAGCTTTGTCCCAGGGTGTCATGTACATGCATAGGCCCCACATTTTTTGGATCAGTTTGGGGGGTGCGATGCCGCGATGCCTTCATGGCCTGCTGCTGGCGCGATAAGGTCTCCTCAAAGCCGAGCTTCTCTGCCTGCCGAGGAGGAGAAGAAAAATGATTAAAATAGAAATGAAAAACTTAAACCTCCAGAGCCGCTGCTCGCTGCTTGGAAGCTCGGTTTTCCTGATGATTGAAGCCAAAGCTTTAGCTTCCTCTTCTGCTTTGGGACGACTCGGACTTACCGTGGCCTCGCGGAGTCGCTCCAGCTCCTCCCGATCGGCTTGCGCCTGCGTGGAAGCCTCCCAGAAGCAAACAGATTCGAAAAGCCATGGCAGCACATCGCGCTGAAGCGGAGACGCTCAACCAAGGTCTTTGGGCCTCGCGAAGCTCAGCCAGCTCTTTCTGGTGGTCGCCGCACCGCGCATGCACCTGACACCCCGCTCGTAAGCATCTCTAACTTATCTAGGCTGCCACAAATTGAAACTTATTGTTCCTTGCATCTCCTTGCAATGGGCCGCTGGCCTCTTGCAGCTTCTGGAACTGCCGGCGCTCCTCCTGAAGGCCACTTTAATCGGGTCGGAGTGCCAAGGTGAAGTGGCTTCGGAGCCATAAAAACATGCACTTACAACCTGCAAAGCACTCACAGAGCTGGAAGTGAGTTCTCAGGTGGGTCCTGAGATTGCAGCTGCTCCTGAGGCAGCAGACACTCGAGGCTTCTTCGGTCTGCTGGAGAATGTGCACACAAAAACAACTGATCTGAGCAATGCGCTTCTCGGAGAGACTGGATCTCTCGACGCATCTCCTGCGAAGGATGGTTTCATTGAATCGCTACTCAAACCTACCGTGGCACGGCATCATCAACCACAAAGTGCCTGCGAGAGCCTCTCCACCTGACGGAAATGCATGTCTGGTTGGATGCCGAAAGCAAGCAGAACGTGTAGACGGCTCCCGCTTCGAAACAGCTACTCTGACAACCACCAGATTCTGGCAGTCGCAACCAAACTCATCGCAGTTCAGAACTCATCTCAAGTTGGAGTTCCAACTAGAGTATCTTTCCAAGTGATAACCAGATTGCGTGGTGCCGCGAAGGGACCGTTACAGCGACGGGCAGCTCTCACACAGCCGCTGTTCTCGAGAGACATCAAGAGATAGCGATCCTATTATGACTTGGCTAGCTTGCCGAATGCTTAAGACAGACCCACAAACGGGGGAAAAAGTAGTTTGGGGAAATGAGATTCGGGATGCCAAAAGTTGTTTTGGGAAATGAGATTCGGAGTGCCAAAACTTGTTCTGGAGAATGAGCTTTGAAACATGAGACTTATGAGATTTGGCCTGCCATAAGGGCCATAAGTTGGCCAGCTCACCTGGGAAAAAGTAGTTTTGGAAAATGATATTCGGGGCGCCGAAAACAGTTCACTGAAACGCCAGATACCGGTTCACACGCGCGAGTCCAGACATTCAAGCTAGCTGATCCCATCGCAAATGTGTTGTAAGTAGCGGCCGCTGACTGCAAGCGCCCTACTGCGAAAGTGGTTTCAGCAGACGCGCTTCCCAAAACAAAAGCTCACCCACTGCAAAGATGTTTCGGGCACTGTGATTTAGGGCCTTTCGGGCTGTCATAACGGCCGCGCGATGAGCAAGGTCCACGCACGCTTTAAGGTTTGAAGGCCACTAGGCGGCGACCAGAAGTCCGAACTCTTCCGCAATCTGCCCCTATACTGCTACTGCCAGCACACACGAATGCTCAAGGCTGAAAGTCCAAACACCTCCGGACTTTTCCGAACTTTTCCGAACTCTCCCAAACTCTTCCGAACTTTTCCAAGCTTTTCCGGGCTCTTCCGAACTTTTCTGGGCTCTTCCGAACTCTCCCGAACTCCTCCGAACTTCTCCGAACTCTGAACTTTCCGAACTTTTCCGAACTCTCCCGAACTCTTCCGAACTCCCCCAAAACCTTTCCGAAACCTTCCAAACTCTTCCGAACTCTTCCGAGCGCTTCAATCCCGAACCCTTCCAAACACTTCCGAACGCTTCCGAACTCTTCCGAACTCTTCAGAAATTTCTTCCGAACTCTGCCAAAGCCTTCTACTGCTGCTACTACGTGCTATAGACCTCGTACTAGTACTAGTACAGGCACCACCATCACTACAGTAGTAATGGTGGTGGTAGTAGTAGCAGTAGTAGTAGTAGTAGTAATAGTAATAGTAATAGTAATAGTAATAGTAATAGTAATAGTAATAGTAATAGTAATAACAATAATGAAAATAATAATGGTAATAGTAATAGTAAGAGTAATAGTAATAGTGATAATAATAGTAATAGTAATGGTAATAGTACTAGTAGTAGCAGTATAGTAGTAGCAGTATAGCAGTAGCAGCAGAGCGCGGAAGAGTCCGGAAGAGTTCGGAAGAGTTTGGAAGAGTTCGGAAAAGCTTGGAAGAGTTCGGAAGAGTTCGGAGAAGTTCGGAGGAGTTCGGGAGAGTTCGGGAGAGTTCGGAAGAGCCCGGAAAAGTTCGGAAGAGTTCGGAAGAGTTCGGAAGAGCCCGGAAAAGCTTGGAAGAGTTCGGAAGAGTTCGGGAGAGTTCGGAAAAGTTCGGAA
>CAJNIZ010018458.1:2668-30148 GCA_905231905.1 Symbiodinium pilosum
TATGATGGTTCTTCTTATTCTTACTAGTTTTATTGCTATTAGCATTGGTATTCTTTTCTTTTCTGGTTCTATTGCTAACACTACGGTTTTTTTTATTCATATTACTTACATTTGTCGTACCCGAGGCGTAATGGCGAGGATGGGAGCTACGTCAACACTACATGCCACGGCAAACCCAAACGCTGCAGCCTACTTCCTGGCCCATCTCCTGCAAGACATCACCCTTACCCAAAACCCTAAACCCTAAATCCGATACCTAAACCCTTACTAGTTCAGCCCTAAACCGTTCTGTCCCAAGCAACAACAAAGACCCCGTACCTCGTCCCGGCGCAGCTCTACCGAGGCTGTGCCGCCCCCACCGAAGGTGGGGGCGGCAGCAAAGCCTGCTGGTGGGGCGATGCCCGCTGTAGGCATGCCTGAAGGAGAGTGAGTGTTTCGCAAAGTTCTTTGCGAAGGCTCGTGCCTGGGGCTGCTTGAAAGGTTGTTTATGCTTGGTAGGTGCGGGTTTTGCAAGCCCTAGCGTTTTGTAGTCCCCTCCACCCTAATACTGAACTCCCTACTCTCCCTACTAGTAACTATCCTCAATGTCGTGCCACAATATTGGGGAATATTCGTTACTGGGCCTCATTCTCATGAAGGTGAGGTGATTAAGTGTCGGGGAAGATCCTGCCAAATTCTCACCCCTTTCTGCACCCAGATTTGTTCGGATGCTTGTTGTAGTTGGCGCCTGAAACAGATGCCATGAGCGTGAGACCTAAAGATGGCTAGTTTGGGACTTCAGGAGAACAGATGAGCCATAGTCTACACTCGTGGTATCCCTCTTAATAAGCCATCTAATAGTCCCCTATATATCCCCTACACAACCCCCTTAAGGAGCTTAGACTATGACTCAGATTAACTTACTTAAACATTCCACATGACCATAGTATGACCACAGGTTCCTTCGCGGAGGCCAGCAATCCTGTCTCAATGGGACATACTTCTCCGACTTCAGGCCCATTTGCTAAAACGTACTGGTTGGGCTGAAAGATTTTGAGCATGTCCAGGGGAGACAGCCACACAGAGTCCTGCAATAGCAGCTGCCACAACGCCTCAAGCTCTGAATCTTGAAGCTGGCCCACACATGTCACAGCTCCTTAGCTCGCCATATTCTAGGTAAGGACAGCGCGCTGTCAACAGCTCAAGCATCGAGACCGCAATACCCTTCCGTGTGGCTTGCTTGCTAGACAAAAGTCTGGATTGATGCTTTGGTGTCAAAAAGCTGTCAAAGAGGAAGCAAACACAACGGCATGAGCTCTTGATTATGCTCGGACCGCTCAGCAGCAAACCTTACCATGTCAAAACCTGTCCATTCACCGCAAGCTCTGGAAAATGTATCCCGATAACTTTGAGGATCCATTCCTTCATCTACGACAACCAGCAGGCTGACCCTAAACCCTACATAAGCTAAAGTCTTAACTCCTTCAAGGGGGTTATATAGGGGATTCTATAGGGAAGCATCATAGGGGTTCTTAAGGGGGATATTTTGGAGTTTAGACTATAGTTCGTATATGCCATATCCCTGAACCCCCTGGTTTTCCCATTCCATGCGAACAGCCCTGAACACTAGACAGTAGCTTCCATTTTCTTCTCTATCAACTCCTGGGTTGCCCTGCTATCCCCCCGTACAGCCCTACCAAGGTCCCGCCGTAATTAGCCTAAGTGAGCTCTAGCTATCCCTGAACAAGCTTAACTAAGGGGAGAACGCGAAGGGGCCCCTATATCCTCCCTAAACCCCACAAGAGGGCCCCTATATTGTATCCCGTTACTGCCCCAAGCAAGGCGGCCTGCAGGCGGGGCAATGCCTGCTGGGGGAGCTATCCTGAGCACATCATTTGGGATATGTGCAACAAGCATAGGGTTTAGGGTTTAGGCTTTTAGGGTTCTCATCGGATTGTATGGACTGGCAAAAAAAGATCCGTAACTGCTTGGAACCCCCAGGTCAGGCTTCTAAACTGAGACTACACAGGGATTAGAGTGTGGGGGTTGGGGTTACGCAGCCAGCTGCTACTGACATAAACTGACAGGTTGAAGTGCTATGGATGCATTGAGTTCTACTGCCTACAGGTTCTTAGGCGAATGGGACGTCAATGTGCCACTTGCATGCCTGGACCCCTATCCCCGTGCAGTCTACAAGTCAACCTCCAAAAGGACAGCTGATCTCTGTTCCGCTCTTCGACCTGAAGGACTTCTTCTACTTTGGAATGTTCGAAGAAAAGATTACAAAGCCCCAATGCAGACCCAAAAAGATTATTATCCTTATTATGGGGACCACCAAAAATACAAATGTACCACAATGTACCCCTAATTTTGGGAAACTACCAAATGGTGATCCACTGGATCAGGATGATCCTGTACAGCTCAGATACTGAGCGAACAAAAGGCAAGTATATAGGGATAGTGAAAAAGAAAATGGACGCTACTATATGAGGGTATGACTTTTGAAGCGCACCTCTTTGAAAGAATTTGCCGATTTGAACATGACATCTGTATGAGCCGCTAAACCACGGCCCCCAATTAATTATGCCTCACGTAATGCGCCCATGCCCTCTACCCGACTGACTGCCACACTTCAACCCCCCGACAGTCAGTGGTACTTGCTAGGGAGAAGGTTTAAGATGAAGCAGGGATGAGAGAATTACCTCACTATGTCCCAATAATGGGGAACCAACCACATGGCAGATCGAACGGAACATGACATGGAAACTGCTATTTAAGATTTATTTGGACCGTTCTGATTCCTGCTGCCCAAGATATCTGCAATTCATTCAAGAACTTGCCTGCATGTATCACTGGCTTGTCACCAGAAGTCACATCACAATTAGATTGCTTCGGCCTATATGTTCGGATTCCGAATGAAAAGTCAGATGGCACGTCCTTGGAAATCCTTCCTGTGGGATTTTCTCGGAATCACATCCACAGAACCAATTCAGTGAGACCTCTATTACTCTCCCCTTATTTTGGGAAACTACCATGTTTAGGCGCGAAAGTGAACGCTGATTTTTTGGTCTCCCACGATGCCACACAAGCAAAACTTCTAGAGAGCTAGGGTGGAGAAGGCCTGCACTGCAAGCTAGGCTCACCTGAGTAACCTTTTTGGATGGTTGAACCTTGTACGATTATGTTCCCGATATACATTACAAAGCCCCAAGGGAAGATATATTCTTACTCTGTATTGGGGTCTGTAGTATCCCCGAATTAAATACAGCTCACATACCCTGATGCCCAGCCTTAATTACTACCAATGACGAAGCCAGCTCGATCCTTAGCCCCTTGATAACAAGTAATTCGTTTCTCACACTATCATTCCTATCTTAGTTCCAGGACAACTTAGAAATTTTGGGGCTCTCAGTTTCATGCACTTTCATGTCAAAAGTACCGGTGGGGGTTTCCTATGTTAGGCTAACTGAGGGACCAGGCGGCCCGCACTAGCCTTACCTGCCCCACCCTGTAATAGTGTCTAATAGGGGGTACTAGGGATTATATTGGGGTCCATTTATATCCCTAGTATACCGCTATTACAGGGTGGGGGTCCTCCTAAACAATGCCGAAGAAGCCGGGCGGCAATCAGGTTTGCTTACGTTCGACCACCACCCACAAGGCAATTTCCCCAATACTTTTTCTGCAGACATGACTATTATAGTAGCAACAATCATCAAAGAAGCTGAGCATAAGCACCTAGAGGATTCGGGTTTTAGGTTTAGGGTCCTATGTTTCAAGTTCTCCTCTTCCTGATCTCGCCATTGAAAGAAGGATTCACTGCAGTAGCGTTCGATTCTCATGGTTTGAAGGCTTTGGCATGCACAACTAGGTTGTGATAGTGAAAGTAATAATAAGAAGAATAAAAATACGAATAATAGCAGCAATAGTAATAGTAACTGTAATAGTAATAACTATACGCGTAATAATAACAATGATTGCAAAAGTAGTACTAATAATAGTAATGATAATAATGATAATAGGAATAAAAGGAAATAGCAATAAACATAATAATGATACTAATAGCAATAATCAAAATAGCAATAATAAGAATAAGAAGAAGAATAACTGTATGATGGCATGCATACTCGAACTGTTGAGGCCCTTGTTGCATTGCTTTTCAAACTTTGGCTCTGGGCTTACCAAAACTTTGCCAAACTTTCGCAAGTTTTGTACCATTCCACAGAGACTATTCCGGCATCCCACTAGACCCTAAGCGCTAGACCCTAAATCAGGCTCCAAAACTTCTAAACCCTAAACCCTAAAGCCAGTCCCCATTTGGAATCCATCATGAAGTGTAAGGTTTACTCCTCATCCTTCCACTCCCATCAGCCCCTCACCACCTCCATCTCCAAGACTCCTGTTAGGGTTTAGGGATCTTCCAAACCGAAGCCCTCCACACGTCCGAGCTACGTTTGAAACACCGATTCCTTCAGCAATCCTGCCTGGGATGGCCCCTCCTGCCCCATTTTGCGGATTCCAAACTCTTCTCTGGCAGGGCCACAACAAGAGCCGCTGCTCATGCGGGCATGCGAGGGTGCAAACCATCGCGTTGAGAAACTCCCATCTGAGGGTAGCCACAAATCAGGGCAGCCTTTGAAAATTCCAGGGACATAGTCCCCCTTAAATAAATAGAATATGGGGTGGATGGAGATCTTATTATAATCTACCCAAAAACATATTCTATCTACTTAAGGGGGACTATATATATGTAGGTATGGAGAGGTAGATTATACAAAGCCCCTGCAGGACGGCACTCAGTTTGCTTTGCACCTTCCTTTAACCCTGAGGCCGGGGCCCTGCAGGTGCAGCAGGCGCGGAGGGCACAGCGGCTTCTGCAGTGATGGGCTCGGGATGCGACGGATGCGGTGGTGGAGCCTTGGGATTTAGGGTTTAGGGTGTGGGTATATAGTCTGGGCACTTGCCTCAACTGTTTCTCGTAAAGTGCTACACTTTTTCCTATATCATGCCCAGGCTTCGCACAACAAAATCGGCCTCGGGGATTCCCGGGCTGCAACATCATTGAGAGTCTGTTCAAGGATGCTATGCTTTGTTTTCCGGTGGGAAACTTCCACATGAAATATCTTTGTCAATGAGACTTGCCGGTTCACTCTATGAATTTGTAAATGCATGTTTCATCGCGCAGCATCGTGTAAGATGTGCCACCTAGCATGCATGATGTGCGACGTTCAATCAAAGCCAAAAACTTTCGATATGCCGCCAATCATCTTCTTGCCAAAAGACATTCTCGACGGCAGTCAATGTATCTTCGGCAGGTTTCTACCATGACAGTATGGTCCCCCCTAAGTAGATAGAATATGGCTTTGGTTATATCATAACAAAATCCCCATATACCCCATTTTCTATGTACTTAAGGGGGACTATAACCCTAAACCCTGAACCCTAAATAGTAGTTTCCATTTTCTTTTCCATCATCCCTATAGTATTCCTATACATATACACCCTATAATAAAGCGGAGTTCTACTACCCGGATAGACTGCTCGTCCTGGCGATTGCGCCCTGCTTGTCCAACCATTCATCATCACCGTCGGAATACGGGTCAAAGGATCATCATCTACTTAAGGGGGACAATAACCCTAAACCCTAAACCCTAAAAAGTAGTTTCCATTCTCTTTTCCATTATCCCTATGGTATCCCTATTTGGGTCAAAGGATCATCTTGTTTGAGCTTGAGTGTGCAGGTGCTTGGGGCTTCGGGTGATGGGTTGAGAGATTTTGGAGCTATGGATTACAGGGTTATAAGGCTTTCAGGGAGTTTAGGAGCTTGTGGTCAAGCTTTTAGGGTTCCTGACGACATGCATGGCTTGCCCCGAGTATTGGAAGCTATGTGATGGATCACTCAAACTGCCCGTCGCCGACTCTGACCCTGGAGACCGCGCCAAATCCCTAAACCTGTAACTGTAAGCCCCAAGTAAGCAATCTTGAAGCTTCAGCTGAGTCATGCGGGGATGAGCAACTCTGCTGAAAGTCATGTCTCCTGTACTTCCAAACACAGTGAGCCAAAAGATAAGTGCGTTCAAAAGCTTAAAGGCCTTACGGCCCGGATCAAAACAGACCCTGCAACACGAACACCAGTCAACAGCGGTTGTCCAGGCCAAGGCACCGCAGGTGGTGATACTTCAGCTATCTCCTCGCAGATGCACAGCGGCGTTCGTCATTGAGAACCAGACAAGATGTAATCCTCATCATGTATAACTGCATAACCAGCAGTCTAAACTCGATTCTTCTCATCAAGGTTACTACCCAGATGGTATCCTTTTAGCTTTACATGAGGAGCCTTGGTTGCCGTGAAGGCCCAGCAAGTAACCTCCCCTCGCAACAAGAGGGGTCCGTAAGGTAAAAAGTTGATTGTATTCTGTGCGGATTCTTTAGCCAGGCAAACAACGTACCAGTCATAGCAGCAGTACATCAACGTCATCACCACCACGATCGTCATCATCACCATCATCATCATGATCATCTGTTGTCTTTTCGTCTGCGCTATGTCTGCCTCCCCATGCTCCGCCACCTCCAGAAAGGTTCGGCTTCCTCTCCGTGATGGTCTACAACATCTGCATGCTGTTGGTGTTCATTCATCAGACGTGCTCTTCAGCCTTTGAAAAGATCGGGGCCAGGTCTACAAGATATCTGATAGCCTACAGCACTTCCTAGCCGTCCTCTGCCCTTGAGCACTGAAAAGGAAACCTCTGACTCCATACCCCAAGCCTGAGGCCCAATACTAAACTTACTTCCCGAAAACCCTGGGGATTCATATCTATCAATAGTACCTAAATTTCGTCCCCCAGTATCTATAAATCATACCTGCCCTGGGCTGTTTGGATCCCTAGGCAAAACCCATGGATTGTTGTGCTAAATCCTAAGCCCTAAACTCTAAACCTTTTCCATACGCCAGCAACGAAATCAAACCAGTCTTTTGGAACACCTGTTTTGCTGCGCTCCCAAATCTCACCTCACACAAAACGCAGGTTTAGGGTTCATCCACAGAGAGTCACATGGCAACCCTCAAGGCTCACCTGCCACGTGATCCTAAAGCTTTCAACAAATGAGGCTCATTTTAAAAGCATTTGCCCCCTGTAACCCTCAACCCTAAAACCTATATTGCAGTTTGGAAAAGTTGGCAAACACTATGCATGTGCCTGCAGGATATTAATCCGGCATCTCCACTAACCGAGCCAGGCGCTCGCAAACCTACCTAGAGAGACCACTGTAGGTTTGATTCGGGATTAGGCTTTAGGGTAACCATAACAGAGGGAGTTTGATCAAACATGCTTGCAGGCTTACCTTGCTTTAGGGCTATCAGGAATTCTCTAAGTACATCCTATACCTCAGAATCTCCAGGTATAATCTGTCCTGGGGACTGCGTCGCGGTCCAGCAGTACCCATGACGCGCGCACGCGCTTCCTTGAAGAGCTCTCCCTGGCGATTTATGAAACCAGGGAAATTTGGTGCCTAGGGTGTACCTGGACCCCAATTACCTGTAGCTACTGGACCTTGCCCAAGAGGCAGTTATTCTACGTAATTTTTGGGTTCAGGTAAACCCATAGGTATTTAGAGGTTACAGGTAGGGATCTCCATGCTCAGGGTTTGCCAGGCATCGGGTTTCTCTTGAGCAATATTACTTGACATGGGGATTATATGTATGGGTCATGGATTTTTGAAGGGACTAAGTGGAGAAACCCCAATGCCTACGTTGCGGTTCGGGCTCCAGACTTCCCGATTCTGTGGTTGGCAGTGTTTAGACTCTTGGGGCTAAAGGGCGAAGAGTAGCGACCCTCAACCCCTAAGCCGCAAACCCTAAACCACGAATCGTACACCCAGAACCGAAACCCTCAACCCACCCTAACGATGGGCTTCAGATTCAAACCTTTCGGGCTCCTCCATCCACGTCAACTGCAAAGCAGCCCTCCGCATGTAGACAACAGACAACTTTAAGATTTAGGGTTTAGGGTTTAGGGTTCCCTAAGGGTCCAAGGACCCAAATTATAAGGCTTTAGGGCCCAAATGCTATTGTATTAATGGTATTTGGGCCCTGAAAGGACCCCTAGGGGTTTATATAGACGAAACAAAATGACATAGGATCTTGGGAGAAAGCCAGTCTGACCCACTGCAAACCCAAGGTCAATGGTCCATGTGATCAGAAAGCTCTCACCTCAACTGCCTGCTTTTTGACATGGAGTGGAGAAATGGATCGGGTTTAGCGTTCGGGGTTTATGGAGTGGAGAAATGGATCCCCATAGTAACCCAAATATGTGATCCTAATTAACGAAGCTTCCCTTTTCTTGTCGCTTCCTTGATGAGTTGAGATCCCATTCAGGAAGCTACCGAACTCAGAAAAATCAGCCAGGAATTCCCTCAGGTTCGTATGGAGTGAACAAGTTATGACCATATTTTGGCATCCTTTGAAATGAGACTCCTGTGTTCATGCTTGGACGTGTCTGAATAACTCCCGGAAACAGTGAATTGAACATGAACGTATTTTCGTGACTGGCAAAGTTTCACGACGCTTTATGGGCGATTTTGCCTAAACCTAAAAGCCTCAACCCTCTTCGTTTTGGATGCCTGTAGACCAGGCGCCGCCGCAGTAGGTGCGGAATCTGGCAAGGGCCCGGCCAATTCCTTTGTGAAGTGACCCACGTAATCAGCACCACCCCAGCCAGTAATAGTGAACAAGTTTGGGTGCAGCACTGGAATTAAGGTCTGTGGGGATTGCCGTTACTTTAGCGTTTCGACTTTGGCGTTTCGGAGCTTCCTGCTTCATGGCGAATGGGGGACGGGATACTGATAGTAATGCAAAATGTGTATATACATAGACACAAAACCCCGATCACAGACCCACTAACATGGCCCCCCACTCAGCACGAAGCACAGTAGATTCTAGCTACTACGAGGGTTGAGAGGTCGGGGCTTTAGGGTGGGTCTGTAGTTCAGGGCTTCCGGTGAAAGAGGGTGTATTTCAGGACCCCAAGGTGATGTTGGGGATGGCAGCGGGATTCCAGGGTCCCCTTTTAGAGGACTCTATGGGATCTAATTTGAAAATCTCCCTCTTGGAACGTGGGTCTACAGTGCAATACTCATCATGGTATCGGCTTTTAAGTGCTGCGTCTGGCACGATCTATTCGATTGGTGCTCTTGTTCCATTGCTTAGCTTCAGAACTTGGTCCTGCGACTTGATGACTGCTGTTCAGGGTTCAATGCATTTGGTCTGGAAAGTGCTGTTCACCTAGCGGTGCTTAGACTAGTTGGGGGGACAGAACATAACTTGATGGGGAAAACATAGAAATTCTTAATGGGATCCATTCGTCCACTCTGCCTTAAGCACCGGAAAGTTTAGGATTCGTTTGCATAAGCAACAGTAGGATTACTTTTCGTCCAGGTCCTTGGTGACTAGTATAGTATTGAGGGAGGTGCATGTGCTTGTGGTCTATACATGCATCAGGGCTGAATTCAGGTTACTGTAGGGTTTAGGGTTTTGGGCCCCACTGGCCGAACCACCAAGATTGTTGTCTTGGCATCCAGAGTTGGATGTCCTGGGATCAAAGGCCCTAAGCCCTAGACCCTGACCCTAAATCCTAAACCCTAAACCGTCTCAGGTTGGGAATATGCAAAAACCGTATGGACCCACCAAGGGGCTCCGCCATTTCTGGATACACCCGATGAAGAATGCTAGCAAAGGAGCAGGGCTCTTTCAAAATGATGATTTGACAGGACATTGGGTAGTTGCCATAAACAAGGAGACCCACTGTAGACCCCAAAATACTGGAATCCTGATTATAGGAACCTCCAAAAAAGGATCCCTAATTCTGAGAAACCCCACACATTTCCTGGCCCGCATGGCCCCGATGAAACATAGGGAATCAGCTGCTGGAACTACTGCTAGTTTTGCCAAGATGACCAGACAAGCGCTGCTCAATGAACCGGCGAGGTACTCTCAACCCAAGACTCTACCCTGAGGATCCAAAAACCCCAAAGTAGGTACTTCTTGTAAAGTTTAAGCCCAAACTTGGTAGCGTCATGGATTTGATCCCGCAAACCTACTTCAAGGTTCAGGAGCCTCAGCAGGGGTGACAAAAGCTTTCTTTCATTGTCTCACAGCCACCCTCTTGCTCTCCAAAAAGTGAACTCTTCCAAAAAATGCATGGCTCCTCGAGGGCATCTAGAGCTGCGAACGGATCCTGTCTCCAGGCATGGGAGATGAGAAGCACAATGTTACAGACACTGCAATTCCGCACGGAAGGTCCTCCTCCACCAATGAGAAATGGTTACCCGCATATCTTTGAGTAGGCTCTGTTTTTTGAGTATATGAGAAAGCTTTGGATCAGGGGCTTTTTGCATTTTCTTATGCGCGAGTACACGGCTTGTGAGCAAGCAATAGAATCTGACAGAGCTCGTTCCAGCATCCCGAACCAAAGCTACAGCCTCATTCGAAAATTACTGGGTAGGGAATAAGACAATAGAGTCTCTGTAATACTCCCCATTTAAAATAGTCCCCTTATTCCTCACTACCTCTCTGTACGTAAAAGCGCTGTTAGGATCCCCTAAACCCTAAACCTTGTGCCTGTCCTTGCCCTTTTGCGGAACCTTAGAAAACTGCAGGATTGAAGCCCAATCAGAGATTTTAAGCCTCAGACACCGTTAGAGCTAGAATCTAAAGTCCTAAAAGGGTGTTATAGGGGATTATACAAGGGAGTATTATGGTGGTTACTAAGGGAATACTAGGAGCTCAGACAAAAGCTCAATTAGAGCCCCTGGTGCGCAAGAATCATTGCAACTCAAGCCCGGCTGCTGCAGCTCAAGAAGAGTTTGGTATTGCACTCAGTTGCCGAAAGCCCAAGGCCCAAGGACGGAGGCGAAGCGCACAAAAGCACGCGTCATAGGTCGCGATTCAGCTGCTTCTACTAGGGTGCGGCTTGGTTGCAGAGGCTCCTCAAGCCCAAGGCCGAAACCGGGAACCCTGATCTTTCCAGTGCGGCCTCTTTGTTGGGGAAGTGGGAAGTTGCCATCTTCACTTCCGCTGGCTATATAGAAGGAGCTAAGAAGCATCTCTGTGGCCACATCTGTGCTCATTTTATGGAGGTTTGCCAAAATTAGGGGTACCTTTTTGGGGGTCCCAACAATAGGGACTATAAAGACTGTAGGATTTTGGGGTCTATATCGGGTATTTAGGAAATTACCATTATGCAGCAACTCTGAAGCCCAAAGCTATAATACATTTTGGGTAATATTGGGATAATGGAAAAGAAAATGGAAACTGCTCTAATGGATTATATAGGGATTGTAGGGTTTTTATTTGGGGTAGCTTTTGGGCCCACATCTATCTGAATCTATCTGTTCTTGTGTTTAGACTTGCCGCCGGACCCCGAAGTGTGACCTTCCAGCTTTCCGTTCTGCCCAGGTCGTGCGTTGCGCTGACAAAAATTGCACGGATTCTGGTTTGTGCAATGCCTGCACCCGCCCCCCTGACCCCGCCCCCCTGCCCCCGCCCCCCTGATGCCCCCGCCCCCTGCCCCCACCCCCCTGCCCCCACCCCCCTGCTCACCCCCGCTGCCCCACCAAAAACATCTCGGCCCTCAGACCTGTTATCTTTTGACTCATGACCCTCAACCCCAAACGCACTGAAACTGCGCACATTCGCAGTCCGGCCATCTTCCTTGGCGACGCATCGTTGCGCACACGCTTTCCCAGTACGAATTCGGGGCAGATTGATTTTGCCCAGAAAGAGATTCATGGCAAAGAAGACGGAATTCAAATCGAAGCTGGGATTGTGTAGTGGACTGTGGGGACTACGGCTTCGCATTTAAGGGTTCCGCCTATTTCTGGAAACTCCCATACGGGCAGTTCTCAAAAAATGAAGCCTTGGGGACCGCGTGAGGATAAACGCGGATAACGTGGGAAAGGGAATCTTTCTAGGCTCAGGGTTTAGGATTTCGGTCAATATTTCTGAGAAGCTCCCGCATGCACATTTTGAGATGCGGTCCCCTGATGTGCAGCGAAAGGATACTCAGTATCGGGACAGCCCCGAGAGAACCTACAAAATTCTGCGACGGTTTGTGAAGCTAGTACTAATTTCTTGGGTGTCGCCTTGTATATATGACAGTCAATTTTGGAAAACCGCCGTTTTCAATGTTCATAGCCATAGAGTTTCGAGGTAGGAGGTGCAATTGATGAATGGCTTTGAAATTGAAAGCCTTAAGGATAGCAAGTACCCCAAAAAAGGGTTCCGGATCTCAAGGGTACTTCACGCCATTACCCTGGACCCTAAATCTCAATGGTCCTGGGTACTTAGCGCCATTTCTGGGCCCACTTGCAGCTTTCACCGTAGGTTTATCCCTGGCACACCCTGCACCACAAAGGCTTTGGGAGTTTGGGCTCCTACCTCTCAAGCCCTAAGGGTCCAAGGACCCACATAATAGGGTTTTAAGGCCCAAATACTATACTGTTAATGGTATTTGGGCCCTAAACCCTATTCTTTGGGTCCTTGGACCCTTAGGGAAACCTATAAGATTCACGCCTTGAAGGCGCACGATACCGTCATGTATACCCCGACAGTTGCATCCAAGATTGTCAAACCCTGCCAATAAGCTTTCCAAATTGTTGTGAAATGAGAAAGGCTGGGTCAGTGCTGGTAAACCCTAAGCCCTAAACCCCAAAACGGGGTGGCAATCATTACGATTTCCTGCTCCACTGCTGGAGGCGGAGGTGGCGGCACGACGGCTGCCTCGGCCTGCAGCAGGGTTTAGGGTTTAGGGCTCCGCAATCACGGAAAGGGCATGAGGAATGGCGGGGCTGTGGTACCTCAGCAAACTGGTGCACGTGCAGGCATACGAAGTATGTGAGAACATAGTTCCAAGCAAAACCTTTGCAAATCTGCACGCCAATCACACTGTTGTGACGCTTCTCTGAACCGTTTTTGAGACATGATGCATAGTCTGAACTCCCAGTGTGTCATAGTGTGTCCCTAAATAACCGCTATACAGTAATCCCCTATACAATCCCATATCTAACTCCCTTTAAAGAAGTTTAGACTCAGACTGTAGCTCACGTGAGGCATAGGGTCAAAGTTAGCCGGTTAGTAACTAGACAAACAGGGGATAGAAAGCCGTCTACAGCCCGGAGAAAAACATTGGTATCTCCGAGGCTCTTCTTGTCCTTAATACTTAACCCTGACATGAGTGAGCTGAACAGGGATCACATAGGAGAATATACGCTTTGTTCAGCATCGAAAATCCATGTACGTTGTGCAATGATGACGTGAGGATTCTAAGCGGGTGATCTTGCTGATTCTGCAAGCCTCTTCGTTACGCATTTAGGTTTTGGGGGCCCTGTCGGGCCTGTAGATGTATGAGCCGCACCTTAGGGCCCCAAACACTAAACCTTGAAGTCTACAAGCCCTCAATGTTGATAACTTCCAGCAGAAATCCTGGCAAAGGTTGGAGGTCGGTTCATATCTAGAGGCTCGCGGCCAAAGGAAGATGTCACAGACTTTGGGTCTTAGGGTCGGGAGCTTCGGGTTTATAATTCAAGCAATAGGATTTGAGGCTACGTACAATGTCCAAGTGCGGATTGTAGCGTCACACCAGGAACCCTAAACCCTAAGCCCCTTAGGTGTCAGTACCTTCTGAGGATTTCATCATATGAGGAGAAAAGTTAACCCTAAACCCTGTAGGTTTCAGTACCTTCTGAAAATTTCACCATGCGAGGAGAATAGCTCAAGTTCCTGGGCTGGTCGATGCCACTCTGTGAAATGCAGCAATCCTAGCAGACCCCCCGCATGTCCATAATAACAATAGCCTTGGACCACCAAAATCCTGGGTGTACCGGTTCTTAGTCATCGCTTGAGAATACTCTGCAGTTGTCCTTGTGACGCCTCTGTGCCAGGCAATGCACTCGCCTTAGCAAGACTCACAAGTCAGACTGTCCCTAAATCCTAAACCCTCAACCATAAACCCTAAACCCTCAACCCGAAAGCCTCAACCCTAAACCCTCACCCCTAAAGCCTCAGCCCTAAACCCTCAACCCGAAACCTGCAACCCTGAACGCTGAAAAATCCTCCCAAGGAGCCCAGTACCAAAATCTCACCTCACACAGCCCCAAGATAAGGGTTTAGGGTTTAGGGTCTGACTATCCTCCGGCCACCCATGCAATTGCAACACTCAGACCCCAACCCATGGTGAGGATAGGTTCGGGGGCACTGTAAACATTGAACTTTTATATGGCTTTATATGGATTATATAGGGATTAAGGCTAGTGAAAATGAAACTAACTTTCAAACCTACCCCTGATGGACCCTTTCAGACAGATTGGCAATTCTGAGAGCTGGCCTCCCGCGGAGGGGCGGATAGCCTGCGGTTCTTGGGAGGCCTTGTTTGGGGTTGCAAGCCTCATCGCATTCAAGGGATGTTCTAAGTAGCTATACACAGGGTCATTACAGCCCTATGGCACAGCTCGGCATACGCGCGTGGGAAGTATTGGAGGCAAGTATGGTATTTCTGAGCTTTGCGCTTTGCAGAGAGTGGAGGGATCTCGGAGCACTAGCTGAAGGTAACAGCCTGCACAGAGAAGGCCTCAGCTGCATACCCAATTCAAGAAACTCCTCCAGGACCTTTGCGCGGTTTAGGGTTTAGGTTTTAAGGTTTAGGCCTTTACGACTCTGGAAACCCACAACCCCGGAGCCAGGGGATGTCGGTCGGGGCTTTGGCTCTCACAATAAGGAACGCCCAAGGCAGCCACAACCTCTCTCTAGCAGGTTCTTTGCAACGGCCCTTCCAGAGCTCATGCCCTTTGGGGTACCTGGTTGTGTTAGTATCCCGGAAGCCCATACCCCAAAAAGCATCAAGGATCTAAATCGAGAATTCACAGCCTCCTTAACCCTAAGCCCTAAACCCTATAAACGGCACGGCCTCTTTGGCGCTACTATCGGCGGCTCCCAAGGCTTTCGTTTCTCACCATCACCGCCTCATTTGAAAGTTTCGGGATCATCGACTCGGGTGAAGGGACAGGGTGCCCTTGTGTCCAGTTCATTTTCTATTATCCCAATAGTTATAACCCCAATTTAACCCTGATAGAACTCCAATAGAACGCCAATATATCCCTAATATAACCCTAGTAAAACGGTTTCAGGCATGTCTGGGACGGTGGATCTCTGCTTGCTGGCTGGCTTGGATGCAAGGCTCGGCGAAAATGGGTAGCAACAGTAGTACTAGTAAGAAATCTAGTAGCATTAGAAATAGGGATAATAATAACATATACTAGAAATACTTAAAAGACGAGTATACATAATAGTGGTCGTGCTAGCAGAAATAATACTTGTATTAATGGTAATAGTAATATTTATAACGGTAGTAATAGAAATACTGATAGTACTAGGAGTATTCATAAGTTTGGTTTGGGCGAGCCCCCCTTCACTTTTGCTGCCCTCCAAAAATGTGGGGCGTCTTATGATGGGAGGGAAACCCTAATGTATGTAATTGTAGGGTATAAACAACCAGAACCCATTATGTAGGTAACTGGAGCCCCAGGGAAAGCTATTGGCTTTCAATGCCAGGCCTTTAAATCTGAAGGCCAAGCTCTATTGGTTTACCATTTTCAGGCTCTGGAATCTCTGATTCCACCAGAAACCATCCTTCTGTCAGGCCCTGCAATCAAAACCTAAAGTTATAAACCCTAAGCCCTACCTGTACCTCAGTAACACATGCGTTTCAGGGGTGCCCGGTTATGTGAAGTTGCTCTGGTGGATTCTTGATGAAACTGACTACCTATCCTTTCCCTATGACTTTCCTTATGAACTTAATGCTCTTACCAGGGACTGAAGGATCTCCCGGACACCGCAATTTGTTTCAGAGGCCTTTGATTATAAAGAAATCTCCATTTGTTTTGGGGGGGGCCAAACTTATCAGGATCCAGCGCTACATCGTGCTCGCGGCCAGCAAGAATAAATCTGAAAGTAAGCTTGGCAGAGGAGCCTGGATCGCCATTCTGATCTGAAGCTGATGTGGAATTGGAATACCTGGGCCAACTGGGCTGGGGGGTCGCCAGCCATTGTATTTCGAGAGATCACACCTTGATATTCATAGTCCGGGCTCTTTACGAACCCTGAGCATATAGTGACAGGGATTAAAGGGATTTCCCTAAGATTCAACCTTAAACCCGAATTCTGTAAGGAAATGTAGGGAATGTTTTGACAGACTCCTGGTTCGGAATTTGGCTTGAGTTCACTGGGTGTCGATAGGGATTACAAAATTATGTAGGGATCTTCTTCTTCCCTAATAACCACCAGTAAGTAAGGTGATGTATAAATTTGGGAATATGAAGCCTTGGGCGACGTGAGTCAGTGTATGGTGCCACATCGTGGACATTGAGCTTTAAGCATTCACGTCGGCTTCGCAATAAATCTGGAGAATGAATCCAAAAAAAAACATGCTAGTGTCTACCCACCCCTAAAGGTGGACTAACTCAAAAAATATTTGCGCATTTATACATAGGTGTGTATATATGTATGGACATCCCGGAATTCAGCCAAAACATCTAGGCGTGCATGTCCACGTTTATATAGGTATGTACTTACAACTCCATTTTTAATGTGTTTGCGGACACCCACACAGAGACATATATATATATATGTATATGTGTGTATATATATATATACATAGACGTATTTGGGATTTACCAGAAATTGGTTCGGGGGGCAACATACCTTCATCGTTGCTATGGGGACCCCAATAGAGAGGCCCCTAATTTTGCAAACCCACCATATACATGAACTCATGACAGGAAATTTGGCCTAAACCCTGAACCCATGACAGGAAATGGGAATGAGGCCTCCTGTCAGGGTTCATGACCACCTGTAAGGAGAAAGTGGCGGGGGCGGAGGGCTCTATGGCAGCTTTAGCTTACCTTTGGTTAGCTAGTAATGAAGGAATGGATCCTTACAGTAAGACCTATTCTGCCTATACAACCCAGTATAGCAGCTTCCATTTTCTTTTCCACTTGAGTTCCCTTTTAAAACAAGCTAAGCAGAGGCTCGATGAGGCCCAGGCTTGGGGTTTAGGGCTCTGGAACGGAGAGTCAATGGCAAATGTTTCTCCTTGCTTCTTGTGGGAATTTCGCAAAATACCGTTGCGCTCGAATTCTGAGGAGAATGCCTTCGTTTGCAGGGTGCGTTGACATCCCGCCGCTACAGGTACAGGGGAATCCCCACCAAAAGGATTACGGGATACTGGGGTCCAAATTGCAGCCACCTATGCTTAGAAAGCCCCATAATATGGATCAGCCAACAAATCCGAACCGACTTGCCTGATTCGATGTTCATTGTACCGACTTGCAATTTGTAAGACCTAGTTTCAAGGCTGGGGGTTGATCTACCTTGACAAGACACCTGAAAAGGAGAATAAGGCCCTAAACGAGAAAAGGTCCAGGGCGAGGTGCTTAAGACGACGGAAAACCTGCAACTGCCCCTTCCAGTGCAAACCACAAAACTCATGCTGACTTGAACCAGGACCGTCCTTGCGCCCTCGAATGAGATGTATGGTCCTTCATAGTGGGTAGGTGGACTTGCAGGGCCCGTTTCTGGGATCTGCACCTCCTGGCTTTGAGATCTTGAGGCTACAGATTCCAGGCCACCCCCCCAAAGCACCCTACCCCGAATTTGAAAAACTTCAACTTCACAGCCCTTAAATGAGACAAGCACAAGTCCATGCAACTTCCAAGAGTGCTTCCTACCTCTAAGGGTCCAAGCACCCAAAAAGTAGGATTATATAGGGATAATGGAAACTGGAAACTACTATATCATTATATGAACCCCTAACCCAACCTACTCCGAGCTAGCATAGAGTGAAGGCCTGACCGAACATTCCAATGCAATTCCTTAAAATGGGGGTGGTTTAAAGTTTGGGGGTTTTGGGTTTGGGGTTTAGAGTGTAGGGGTTTGCGCAAAGAACCCTCCAATCGTAAACCCTATCGCCCAAGTGGCAGGTAGACTACACCAGCTAAAAAAAATTGGCCCTTCTCCAAATTGAGGGTGCTTGGGGACCCTATGGGATTTGGGGGATTACGGCACGGTCCTCTGGGTTACCATGCGGGATTCTACATGAGCGTATTCCTTCAAAAGGCCGGGTCGCCTGGAGAATTCCTGCGCCGGAGTGGTCAGAGAACTGGCCTTTCCGACCCAATGGGGTTTAGGTTTACAAGGCTTGGGTTTGGGATGTAGGCTAAAGCTTCAGGCTGAGGAGCACATATACTAGGTCATGAGAGGATTATGAAGGGGTCCTTCTTGCAGATTGTCTAGAAGGTCTTTTGATACGGTGTTTCCCTAAGTAGGGGCCCAAAAAGAAACTCGAATCTCCTTCAATCCTCATTGTAGGTACCTCCCCAAATAGACCCCTGCTTTCTGGCAATCCCATGTAGACCCTAGACCCTAAACCCTAGACTAGGGTCTCCGGGCGTTTTAGGGAACTGTTTGGGATGACTGTCCAGTGCAGGAAACCCTGCGTGCATGCTGCGCAGACTTCATTTTTCGAAGGTTCTTGATGCGTTGCGTATGAACCTCCGTTTCGGAAACGTCAACTTCACACTCCTTGCCTGGGTAGTGAAACTATTGGGATTCAGGATTTAGGGTTTATAAGGTTCAGGGTGTAGGCTTTGTAGGGTTTAGGGTTTAGGTAGGTTCAGGGATCAGGGCTTTCCTGTCTTTTCCAGCCCTAATTTGGAGCATGTCATGCCGTACGTTGAGTGCAGCAATGGAGCCCTCGGTTCAGCAAACCTCCTCTGTCTGCCTCGAGTCTTGCTTGGGTTGTATTACCATAAGTATTACCAGTTCCAGTATCATTACTAATATTATGGCTAATCTTTTTGCGAGTATTATTACTATTTTTATTCATATGGCTCTTATTACTTAGTGTCACCGCTGCTACTATTGTGTGTGCAGGAGGAGGGGACAAAGCGGAGCGTTTTCATATGCAGAACAGCTGGGGCGTGATGGCTCAATTCTGGAAAAGATTGGAGATTCGACTATAACCCCTGCCCTTGTGCCGAAAATCAGCGGTAACACCCGGTAGGGACCTTCAACTCTAAACCCTAAACCCTGTAGTAACTTCCATTTTAGTTTCCATTATCCCAATATTACGTACCCCAATGTAACCTTAATATTACCGGCTTCAGGGAAGAACCAGGCTGACAGAACCCCACGCAGTTTTTGCAAGGTCCCCTTGGACAAATGGCATTGTCTGCCACAACATCGAAGGAGACATGGTTTAGGGTATTAACATTTTGTGTTTCCTGGGTTTAAGATATTCGTATTTTAGCTATTTCTTGGGTTTGGGATAGTAGTCTTTTAGGCATTTCCTATATAGCTCGTGTATTCATAAAGGAAGACAAACCAATTTTCAAGAAACTACAAAAACAAATACAAAACACACACACAAAAAAAATAAAAATAACACACACACACAATTTTCAGTGACTTCACGGTATCTGATCTATTTCCTCAAATCTGAGAGTCCCTGATTTGTTTTGTGTGTGTTTTTGGTATTGTTTTTTGAGTTTTTTTGGTATTGTTGTTTTTGTTGTTTTTTGGTATTGGTTTCTGTGGTTTCTTTGTGGCACAAGAATTTTAGGGGTTTTCCAAACGTACTAGTTCATAAAGTACACATTTCGAGCAATGTGTGAATTCATGGAAATCATGAACCATGATGCTCCCAAGCGGCTTTCTCTAATGTGGTAGTCAGCTCAGAGAACTCTTCTTTTCATAGGAATAAAGGTTTGCTTCTGCCAGGGGTATTTAAAACGATGGTATTCAGTATTTGGTATGCTCCTTCTGCCAAACGAAATAACGGCAAAAAACTGGAGCTTCCACCTCTCTCAAGTCAATTGCATCTCTCTTGTATCGTTAATGGGGAAAAGAGAGAACTCTATTCCGTTCGTAGGAAATAAAGGTTTGGTTCTGACAGTGGTTCTACCTGATTGGCTACAATACGAGTGAGGGTCTTTAATATGAGGATATTTACTATTTGGTATATTCCCTCTCCCAAAAGAAATATCTGCAGGGAACTGGAGCTTCCACCTCTCTCAAGCCAAGTGTATCTCTCTTATATCTTTGTTGTGCAAAAGAGAGAAAGAATGAACGGCGTTTACATAGAAATCCAAACACGAATCGCCTGAAGTATGGAAAACATAGTACACACATTTTGGCTTGCAGTCTTTGCTGTTATGCTTCGTGGTCATGCACTATTGCTGCATACATACTGATAGGAGTTAACTGTTGCTGCGGCTGGTTTAGTCTCAAAAACACACATCAAAAACCGCGTGGGTTCTGATCGGCCTTGTTCTCCCCTTGAACCATATTACCATACTATACCTTCAACCCTTAACACCCAGAACACAAACGCAGAAACAAACTTCCTGACTTCATGGCCCAGAACATGGAAGCACCTTGCAGCCTCAACCCCGCCCTGAACTATAAACGGTAATGTTGGACAATGATCCCGAAGGGCGCAAGTACCCTAAGCTCAGGGTTTAGCCACCCAAAAACACTAACAGCAATGCTCCGAGAGTCGCCGACAGATTGATAGACCGTGAATCAAGACAGACCAAGAGTTCGGAAAAAGTTCGCCTCAAAGCCCTAAACAAAGCCCAAAAAAGAATTATTCTGCATACTTTGGGTGTCGAGGTAAACCCTAAACCCCAAATCCGAAACTCGCAGAGAACAGCGAAACTGACCTCACCTGCCTGCCCTCCGGGCGGCTTCCCTGAGGCAATGTCGCGCGCTGCGTTGAAGGCGTAAACCCAAGCCTCCGCATCCTGGCATTTCCCGGAAACCAATTTTGAGAGCCCAAATACACAGATGGAATACATGAGGAGGACCGCCCCACCCTGTAATAGCATGTAATAGCGGTATAATAGGTATATAAGAGGACCCGAATATGATCACCAGTATCCCTTGTAGTCACTGTTACTAGGTGGGGGTCTACCTGACGAATAAAGGTAGGCCTCAGGGTAGATATGATTCTTGGAACTCATTTGGGCCTACATACTTTTTTTTTTCGGTACTTGGACCGTGAGGGAAATGCTTGGATCAATAGCTGGAGTCACATGTGGTGATGTGACAAGATGAACCCTGGCAGGTCAAAGCTAAAATCCCGCAAAACGACACCAAAATCACATGCATAAACTTGTGAGCTGGAAGGCGTGCTGTCCTCTCTTTGCGCTTATAAACTCATGGTATGAACAGTTGACAAAAAACCGAGATTGGAACTAAGTTTCAAACACCCCGGCGAAGAAAAACTCATACCCGAATGGGTTGACGGAAGTTCGTGTTTGAGGTTCGGGCTTATGGTACTGAACGAACCAGGGAACCCAGCTGTTGTGATGGGTAGACCTCTCCGTGCCCACATGTTCTGTGTCGCATATGCACCTGATTGCAGGGGGCCCCTTGTCGAAGGGTAGCATCGTATGGATTATGAATTTATGGTTGCCCCGGCGCCTCGCCACATTGATCTCTGAATTACTTCCTATAGACAAACAACCCTAAGCCTTTACCAAAAGGCTGCGTATACAACTCATTAAACATGGTCAATTGAGTGTGGAAGGGATACATCATCGGCGGGAGGAAATGCACGACCAATGATAGCACAGTAAGGGTGCCACGAGTTAGATCGGCAGCAAGTTTTCGCCACAGACTACACCCACCGAATTTAGGAATTGGATAATGTGGTATGTCTGTATGATTGTGAAACAACGAAAGATAACGAAAGCCATCAAGCGCCACCTTGAAAGCAGTACAGAACGTAGTGACGCAGTGACTCCCATTGAAGAACTATACGTCAACTTCGCGAACTACGCATATTCATGGCCTCCAACCCAACAGCAGTAAGCGTAGCAGTCCTTCTTCGGGTCTCAGAAACGCCCAAACCACTTCAAACCCTGAACCGCGGGACCCCAGGCCTGATACGAGTTGGTGAAAAGCTCATACGTCCTCTCAGCTGTCAGAAGAGAGAAGCCAAAGATGTGATCACCTTTTGAGGGTTGAAGGGTGTTGAGTTTAGAGCGCGTAGGGTTTACACTCTGGAAATGAGAGCTTGACAGCAGGAGGTCTCCGCATACTCTACGAACACGAGACAGTGACAATGAAGTGGACTTCCTAACCTTTTCGAAGAGTGCTGCAAGGGCCTGAAATGCAAGGACTCCAAGACCCGAGCGCCAGGATTTTGCTTTGCGCAGACGTTCGCGGTTTCGGGTTTAAGGCTTAGGGTTTAGGGGATTTGTTTGGTGTATTGATGAGGCTCCAGGAAATTGATGAGAACTGGCGACTATCCTATTCGCAGACACTTGCGGACAGGGACCATTCAGGTTGCGCGGTACCCCCAGGTGGCGAGGGGTTCCTAGAAACTCCTAAACCCAGGATCTTACTGGCGTGATGCTGCATGGTTTGCGGGCTTCATTACTGCGATCCCCTCGTAGTTCCAGAGCTCCATCGCCCCAAGGGTTTAGGGTTTGTCAGAGGTTGCTCACTACCCGAAAAGACTGCGGTTTTCTATTCGGCCACCAAATCCTCCAGCGGTGCCTGAACCCATCAAGAGAACGGAGAACGGTATCTTCATCGTCGATCGAAGCAAGGCAGCATGCGACTAACTCAATATTTCTGCTCAAGGGATGCAAAGAATATCTAGTATTAAACAGTCTCACTCCCCAGATAAGGTCATCTTTTCTGGATCCATCATGCACCCTCTTGAGTAGCAGTAGAGACATAGGAACAAAAAGTACTGCTATCAACCCTTGATAAGCCCTAGATCCATGGCATGACCACTTGGGGGTTGACAGGTCTCTGTACTATCTCCCGAGGAGCTTCAATTGTTTGTCACATACAGGGCCATTATGCTGCAGATCTGGCACGTCGTGTTGTTACGATGATGGCTGAGCCAATGCCGTCGCAGTCATCGTGCTCGCCACCGCCGTTGGCGTCGCCTTGTCCTCGCGGTCGTGGTCGCCATGGTCGTCGTCGTCACCGCGGCCGCCACGTTCGTCTCCGTGGTCGTCACTCGTTGTTGTCGTCGCGGTCGTCGTTGGAAATGATCGGAGCCGTCGCCTCGGAAGCGTGGACCTTGCGGATAGTGTAGCTCCGCGTTCGGTGTACAATTAGTTTGTAGCTTTTGCCTTGCAGTCACCATAATGGTCAAATTGGCAACACTGACCCCCAAGCCCTACGCCTTAGAAACTACAGCCGAACATAAGCAAACAGTAGTTACAGTAGTACCCAATGAGAGTAAAAATGCGAAACAGTACTATGGTACTATGTCATTATAATACGAATAATACTATGGTAATATACTTTGATTCAAGGCCCGAGCTCTTGGAATCTGCCATGGGAAGTTGGTCGGCAGCTACGATATCCTGGAAGCTTCATTCAGAAAACTGGGCTTGAAAAGAAAAAAACCTTAGGGTTACAATCCGTAAGACAAACATGTTGTGGGCTTCCATCTGTGAAGTCTCAATTTCTCAGGGAGCGCTCTTTGGTCGAAGGTCGCCGCCTGGGGTTTAGGAGTTGTGTATTGGGGTGTACTGTAAGGTTCAGGGGCTTTCGCCCTCGCGGACTCTCCGGTAAGGTTCCTGCTGGGTGCCTGTCTCAGGGCTTCCTTTATTTACAGTAACCCCATATAATCCCTATATAACCCCTAAACCCAACCCTAAACCCTAAACCCGAGGCTCTTGCAGCCATGTGCTTCATCATCCATGTGAACTGCTTTGGGTAGCGTGGCAAATTCTACGATACCCTAACCTTTAAACCATAGATAGCAGTTTCCATGCTCTTTTCCATTCTCCCTATATAGCCCCAATACTTTCTGTGGACATGCTTAGTTCTTAGAAACGGCCGGCTTATGTTCCCACATACAGCCCGAGTCAGTCTTAACAATTGCCGGGCTGAGGCTGCAGGGCGCAGATAATGTTGGCGCTATATGGAGATAATGGAAAGGACATCGGAACCTACTATTTAGGGTTTAGGGTTGGAAGCTCCAGTCACAATTCCGGGGCCGACTAGGGTTTTCGGATTTATGGTCACCATCTCGGGGTAGGTATTTGGGTGTCTGGGATTTGGGTGTTTGGGATGGAACGCATGAGGGCGGTTAAATGGGCTTCCGCACGAGTCGGAGGTTTGCGCATTGACTTTATCTTTGCGGCTTTTTGGACAAATGCTCTGGGAAGCGTGTGGGCAGGAGAAGCCATTGCTTTGCGTTTCTGGTCCAAGGTAATCCGAAAAGATTTTGCCTCAACCCCTCCCCGGCATTAACCTAGTACTGAGTCACGTGGTAAAGTGTCACCAACTTTCTCATGGCCCCGAGGTGGTGCCACGCTATCACGCTATCTGCATAGGATGAGATGCACTATCCAGCGGGTCAACCAGGTCATTATGGGAAGGGTTCGGTGTGAGATACATGGTCCGCTTCGATTCGATCGAAAGAGAGCAATACAGGATCCAGGATCTAGCTATCTTGCCCATAATTCCTAGGTCTGTATAGAGCCTTATATAAACCCTATATAGAATCCCTATAACCCCTGTATATTCCATTTTCTTTTCCATTATCCCTATATAAACCCAATATCCTAAACCCTAAACCCTAAACCCTAGGTCTGGATTACCACCAAAAGAGTCCTTGAAGCGAATTGGGTGGGAGACCGTCTTGTCGCTTTCTGAGTGCGCATAAAAGAACAGCTGCGTGTTGAAGTCGATTGTGAAGTATCCTCAGTTTTGCAGCTTGAACAGCATCTTGGTAGTTTCCCCTAAATAAGGGGACCCAAAAATCGACTCCAAAATACTATAATCCTTATTATGGGGATCCTCAAAGGGTATCCCTAATTTTGGGAAACCCTCTCTTGAATCTGGACCATGGGAGGTTCTTTGGCTACGAGCCCCTGTCTGCGGCGATAAGCCCTAGGCACCCAACTCAAACCTTGAATACAGCCCACTTTTTGGACTTGTTTGCGCAGACCCTATATCCAGCAAGGTTTCCCCCATGCAGCAGAAGAGGGGAAAGCAGCTCAATTCGTTGACAGGTTACCTTTTAGGGTGCAAAAGCTAGCGCATGACATTGATGTCAGGAATCCAAGCCACAACTCTCTTCGCCTCCTGCATGCCCAAACCAAACGATCTCACCAATTGCAATTCCTTCAAAGTCTTAAAGACCACCTTCCGTCTCTCCCCGTCTCTCCCGCCTCAAAGGCTGAAACTCCACTATTTGCTGCGCTACTGGACACTACCGAGTTTTTGGTAACTCAACCCCCCAAACATTGAATAACACCTGTGCATGGAAGCCCAAATCGTGCATACCACGCTTTGGAGGGGGCCAAATACGGGGCACTCATAATGAATCGAGGGCATCCATGAGACATTGCAATGACATGAGGGATAGTGAGGAATTGCAAATGCTGGTCTTTCAATATGATGATGCAGAATATATCGAGAATTCAAACGTGAATCTACGTAGGATAATGTGAACTCCCTTGCTTTCCTGGGCTGTCATTGTATCATGCAAGATTCTATAGAGGAGTGTACAGGAGATGTACTCAACGGTAAGGATCTTGGTTTCCCAGCAGTATTGTTTTCGTATGTTTTCGTACATTTTGTCTACCCACAGGACCCCATACTTTGCTGTCTGTAGATGGTCACGGATGTAGGGAGGCGGTGGGGGTGGGGGCGGGGGCTGAAGCAGGTGCTGGGGCGGGGATGGGATATAATTACCCCTATCCCCTTGTCACTACTAATGGGTGGGCGGCCAAACCCATGCTTGTAGTTTTTGGGGGTTTGGTGTTCCAAACATGAAGCCTTCCTTACTTGTGAATCTCATCTCGAGCCAAGTGTCTCTTTGTGGTGCTGGAAAACCAGCGCGCTTTTGCGCCATCGCCTTGCTCAAAGGCAGTACCATGATTTCTAGTCTTCCTATGTACGACAACACAAGAATTCCTTATCAGGTTTAGTGCTTCAGGAGGGTGGCAGGACTTCCTCAAGTAACAGGCGTCCGGTCACAAGCCTTGCCTTTTAATTTTTCTCAATGATTAGATGACGGTCAATGACAAGCCCACCCTACGCCCTAGAGTAGTAAATCTTCAGGCCTGTACTCAATGGTTTTCGGCTTAGCGCCTCGGGATTCAAACAGCAAGGAGACCCCTTTGCAGAAGCAGTTGAAACCCTCAAGCACAGCATCCCGCAAGCTGAAAAGACCTCACCACTGATCATCACTGATTCAGCTTCAAGTATGCCTCTCCGGTTATTGGGGTTATATTGGGTTAAACAAGGGTTATAAAGGGGTCCCAAACCCAGTAAGGACCATGGCATAAGTGACCTTGAAAACAACTAGAAGAGATTCCAGAATAACACGAATCCGCGGCTATAGCTTTCGTTGATCCCTGTGCGTCTCTTCTCCGACGTTCCTCGTGCTGGCTTGTCAAGCGAAGATGATGACAAGGATGATGATATTGGTGATGAAGACGATGGGCTAGAGGCAGAATCTTGATGATTCTTAGCAGGTAATGGAGGAATGGATCCTCACAGTGGTCCGGATGTACAATCCTAGGGTTTAGGGTTTAGGGGCTTAGGGTTCAGGGTTCAGGATTTAAGGTCCACTTCCTCCATTCCCCACGAATCAAATAAACCCCAGCAAGGAACTGCGCTAGCGATGCTGCCCGGTAAGTTTTCACTTAACTCCTCCGGAAGCCTGCGTCTCCAGACTCCAAATCCTATATGAGCTATAGTATCCCCCTTATTAACCCCAACCCCAACCCTAAACGCTAAACCACTCCCCTATAAAATCCCCTATATACCCGCCTGTAAGGACTGTAGATGATGGCTAATAGAAGGGTTTCCCAAAAATCAGGGGTTGTTTTGAGGGGTCCCCATATAGAGGATTGTAATATTTTGGTTACATATTGCGGTCCCTCTATTTTACACAACTACCATATGTTTTCTAGATTTTCAACATAATCCCTATACACCCCCCATGTATACATGTACATATATAGCACGTTTATGTCCCTAAACAATCCGCAAAAACCAGTCAAGCACAGGAAATGAGGGAATATAATCCGCATTTTTTTGGTTTAAGGTTTAGGGAACCCTAAACCCTAAAAACTAAACCCTAGACCCTAGACCCTAACCGCCCATCCTGGCCTTTCACTTTAGTCAGCCAGGCACTGTAGGTGCCTTTGAAGCCTGGGTCTTGGTGAGGTTTTAGTTTGGGGATATTATGGTACCCAATCATGGAGAATCAAATGGAAAAGAAAATGGAAAATGAAATGGAAACCCTAGGCCCCTTTAAAGGGGTTATAGGGAGAATACCCCAATCATGGAGAATCAAATGGAAAAGAAAATGGAAAATGAAATGGAAACCCTAGGCCCCTTTAAAGGGGTATATAGGGAGAATACCCCAATCATGGAGAATCAAGTGGAAAAGAAAATGGAAA
>CAJNIZ010018458.1:39575-54887 GCA_905231905.1 Symbiodinium pilosum
GAGGCCCACCATCATTAGGCTTAGGTCCCAAACCAGGAGGCGCGAAGATAGGAATCGTTGGAACTTCTCCTAGATGCATACCCTCTTGCGGCAAACCTGAAGCATCCCTCCCGGGGCTCGGACCGTGAGCAGTTGGCAGAGGATGATTGCTTCTTGCGTCTTGCATGTTTGACTGGTACGCACTAGCAGCACCTCCAGGCGGTAGTGATTGGACCCTAGCGCGCATCTCCTCAAGGGCTTGTCGCATAGAGTTCAATTCGCTTTGCATGGCTTCATCTGTAGCTCTAGCTGAGGCCTCCATTTGCCGTCTAACGGCATCAGACTTGGCGGCTTCCTCTTGGGCTTGAGCTTTGGCCTTAACAGGGCTAACCTGAAGATCATGCGTTTGCTTTTGGGATTGAACTGCTGTAGTTATGGCCTCATCGAATTGCTTCTGACCATGACCCATTCTAGCAGCAAACTCCCGTTGCTGGGCGATGATAGTCTGGTTTGCTCATTGCCTGGCCTCGTACATTCTGCCTGTGCATTAGCCTGGATGACACCTAGCTGCTCCTTGTAGAGTGCATCCCTTCTAGCCATTATCTCTCCGTGGCGGGCCTCGGCTACAACTGCAACCTCTGCGCTCTTGTCTGGAAACACAAAGAGATTTTGCTGAGTACTGTGTTGGCTAATTCCCATATTGAAAGTAGGCGCGTGCGGCATAGCTTCATCGCTTGGAACAGCTGAGGTTACGGACATATGATCGTTGGGCACAGGAGTATTCATAGCATCTAGCCTAGCTAAGGCTTCACGAGTAACTCTGTGATCCAACACTCCAGCCTGCCTCTCCCGAGGAGGGACGGGAACGAGCGAGGCGTCCACGGCTGTGGCACCTGCTGCAACCGGACCTTCTATTGCGGGAGCGGGTGTAGTTCCTGCAGGAGTAAGCGACGGAGCACTGGGATTCATGGCTTAAACGTAGCGAGGGCTAGGCTGTTCGCTACGGCTGATAACCTAAGATTACCAGCAGCGAACCCCAAAACAGTACAACGTGCAAGCGCACTTTTTCCTTGAGCCAAAGTAGAGCAGAGTATGTAAAGAGTTTCAACAGTAACCTACATATCCATTGGGTCAATCCCCCACCCAGTACTAGGTACCATAAAGGACTTTTGTGGGTATATTAAGGCCTTATTAACTCCATATGTAGGAGCAATTACTGTAGGGGAGATTGACCTAACCCTAAACCCTAAACCTGAGCTATGCAGCGTATGGCTGCTTGTGAGGTCGCTGGCCTCAGGTCCACGAGAGCCGCCATTGAGATGATCATCCGAAACCCTTTAAACCCTAAACCATGATGTACTACAATAAACTGTAAATGAAAAGGTATATATCAGAGATCCTCCAATAAGGATTATGCGAAGAGCGTCTTCAGGAACTCCCATGTGACGTGCAAAGTTATTAGATTAGAACACCACACCATGAGGAGTATAGGCTGTGGGGGATTTTGAGCGCAAAGTTGAAGGTTTGGGAGTGTGGCATGTAGGTGCCCATGGGCCTGTAGTCAGTGTAAACAGATTTTGAGCCAGAGTTCAAAAGTAACAGCGCTTCGTGTCCAAAATGCAGTCGGCCTGCAAAATATTGCCACTTCTCATATGGCACCTCACCGTGTACTGTCTGTGTCTCTGTGTCGGACCTTTCACAGGACGCGAGCCTCCTGTGTACTTGCTCCACGTCTACACTGCACAGGTTTGGCATGTAAAGACCAATACAGAGCGTAACAATGCTAGGGATCGTATCTGAGAGCTTTTACTGTTGTGCTTCGGTGCTACAAAGACCCCTACTTTGCGTATCCCCACAATACTTGGCGAAACCCTTCAAACAGAAACCCTGAAGAACCAACAAGACCACTCAAACAGACCAGTCTTCCACTTACGGCGTCAAGCTTCCGTGGACAAACTTGCGATAAGGATTGAGACGTGAACATTTTGTCTGCTTGCAGGAAGGTTCTGGACCGGTTTCCCCAATGGTCATACAGATGTGGTGGCCCCCGGGTAGATGTTAAATAGTAGTTTCCATTTCAGTTTCCATTATCCGAATAGTAGTCTATTTTCCATTATCCCAATAAAGTAGAGGATGAACATATTGAGACTACGAGGTGGCACGGGGGTGCCCCTGAAGGATTTGGAAGGGCTGTATCCTGGATTCTTGGGATACTCAAAACCGACCCGAATTACACCCCAAACCCCTGAATTCCCACCAGAAAGGCATTCAAGCAACAGGTTCCTGTGCATTAGTGGTCCTGGCCAGTTGGTTCTTAGGCTAACACTGCCTCTAAACCAAGGAACTACGCCTACACTCCCGTACACTAATAAAGAACCCCATACACGCTCTTTGAACGGGTAACTGTCTTGGTTGCGCCGTTCTGGGAGTTGCACTTTTGTTTCGGCTCATTGTCCATACGCAGGGATCCAGGCAAGCCGGGTGGGACAAACCACAGCAATTAGTAGCTTACACCCCCAAAACAGAAATCACACCAAGTTCATCCATCAAAGCAAATCCTAAACATGCAGCCCCCGCTTTAGTTCTCGAAACCTCGCTTGTAGGCAGATCATGCAGTCCGCGTTTAGGTGGTGGAAGTTGGGGCAGGCATTCTTTACCGCTTTTCCCAAGCGAGCCGCTGGAATCAGTGATTCATTGGGCATTAAGTTACATCCCGGACTGGAACCCTAAACCCTTACCCCTAAAACACAAGTTCAATCCTGGACTGGAAAGATACCAAGTTGGAGGCTCATGACATTCTGGTCCTAAGCATTGGAGTAATATTAGGGTCATATTTGGCTTATTTCGGGATAATGGAAAAGAAAATGGAAGCTACTACATTATATGGGGTTGCATAGGGGATATATGATGGATATAAAGCCGGGGTTACATGGGGATGATGGAAAAGAAAATGGAAACGACTATAATGGTTATATAGGGCATTAGTTTTAGGGTTCAGGGTTTCAGACCTAGACTCCAGTTCTTTAAAACATAAGTTGTAAGCGCAAAGACCGCAAAGACACATCGCAGTAGACTCTCCTTTGTTCATGAGCTTGCAAGCGGGAACCCTGGGCAGGAACACAGAAGCATGCTCACAACCCGAACATTCCGCTGGCAACTTCCCGTGTTGGCATCTTCTATCTTTTGCGGAGACCTGCAATGCAGCAAGTGTTCAGCCGGACTCTTGCAGTTCAAAGTGGGCCAAAGGTCCTCAGGGAAGAGATACCCATGGTGACTCTGTTGCAAGGTCATGCTTTGATTCTGCCTTCAAAATGCGGTCTTGCACGCATCGGCCTACTAAATGGGCCTGAGAAACGTCTACTGTAGCGTTTCTATGACTGCTGGTTTGTAGTTCGTGGCCTAGCTCTAACCAACTCCATTTGATTAGCTTCCCTGCAGACAGACAGAGGGCTACTCACAAGGGGCGCGGGGTTTCGTGGTGATGAGGCGTTTGCAAGAAGGCACCGAATGCACCACCCCAGAACCCTCAACTGGCCGACCCTTGCCGTCATAGCCCGCCCTGCAGCGAAATGAAATGCCGTAATCTTTGCCAAACCTCGAAAAAAAGGCGTAACTTAAGTTCTGAAGGGGTAAGCATTGCCCCCACCCGCTAGCACACTCACGTTCTGATTTCTCATGCCCTTGTACTACACGGCGCGCGGGAACTTCCCCTTCTGCAACAACCTTTGGACTCTAGGCGACTCGTGGAAATCACGACGAGCTGTATGGCCACTGGTGCCTTAGGATACCACCAGCAACAACACACCTTCTAAACAATCCCAGGAAGCACTTGCGATCTGAGCCACTAAGCTAGAAAACTTGAAATTGCAAGTCGGCATATCCTGAAAAGCCTTAACAACACATGCTAGTCGGCCCAAGCATATGAGCTAGGGCCAGCAGTTCGGTGCATGACTGGGATTACCATCAATCGTGACGTGTTTGTCGAGATGGATGAAGGCATTTCCTTGCAAGCACTTCACTTCCCCACCATTTCAAACAAATGCCTGGTGCGCTTCTAGAACAGAAAGGCATACGATCTTGCTTAAGCTTAGCCGTATACTAGCCTGATCAAGTCTATAAGAAAGTCTCTCTGCCCAACGCCTGCAAAAATTAGCACTTCCTCCTCATCAGGGCTGATTACCCTAAACCCTAAACCCTGATTTTAAAAGTAGTACTATATAGGGCTCCACTCAAAGACCTGAAACATGGCGGCCTAGCTCAGGTCTTGGCAATCACCGCCCCTTAACAATAAACCCCCAGCGCCTAATCATACCCTAAGGGTCCAAGGACCCAAATGCTAGGGCTTTAGCTTCCAAACACCATGATTACCCTATTCTTTGGGTTTTTGGACCCTTAGGGCTAAACACTATGCCAGTGTTTGGGCTGTCCTCCAACATTGAAGCTCCGCCTACACATATACTCGGAAAGGGTACAGGACTCTGAAAATCTGGGCAAAAATTTAGACCACGTTCAACGAAACCCTAAAATCCCCAAAGAGGTGGCAATTACGAAGCTGGTACCCTTTTGCAACACCAGTTTCGAACAGTTTTCATGTAATTCAACTAAGCATTTTCACATAAAGAAAATTTGACACAGCTTGAAATGTTCAAGGGTCAGCTGAATCCATATACATCCCTGAGCAATGTTCTTTAAAACGAACGCTGGAATACTGGATTGCAGGTGTTTGATGTGATTATCGCCAGAATCCAAATACATCTCTTACCTAACTTTATGAGAACAAACAGAGAAGCCCTGAAATTATGCTAAGGTCTGGTTGGTCCTACCGCGTATGAAGTCCTTCTTGCGCTCAGTAATTTTAGCCACAAGGACAAACCCTAGTGAATTTAACCAAAAGCAAGACGAGAACAAGGAATCCTGCACTTGGAGTTTTCGATCTGACCTCAGTCTATATGAACCCCTTCTAGGGTTCAAGTACTGGGATTCTGTTATTTGATCTGGCTCTGGTGCAGATGAGCATTTTCTTAAATCTAAGTAAATGAATACACAAATACTGGAAGCCTGGACACGTCCAGTTTCGGATCTCGATTCAGTTCAGCGAACCTCCGTAATTATCACATTTGACTAAACTGAATACAGGCATCCAGGAATATTCTGGAATTTCGGTTTTCGAGCTGGTTCTGGTCCACATAACTTTCAACGTTTAAAGCTCTCTCCAAGATTCTGGGGGCTATGGAAGGAGCCAGGTGCTAGGCGCCAACATGTTTTATGCTTTGAGATTTTGATAGCATAAAAGTGCTTCGTGACCCCCCACCCTCACCACACACTGTCAGTCATGCTCAAAACATTTCCAGAACTTTCTCTCCGGATTTCCTGACCATAGATCCCAGATGCTTGAGGCTTTCGGAAAGACTGAGCATCACAGTGCTTGGTAAGGTTTAGGATTTGGAATTTTTGGACCCTTACAACTTGTTGTGGTCCTCACCCTGACCAAACACTGCAATGCTCACTCACAAAGTTCCAAGATTGCTGCGCATGTCCAGTTCTACTGCTTATTGATTCTAGAGTCTTGGAATGTTCGGAACTTTTTGAGTATTACAGTGTCTGATGAGGTGCAAGGTTTAGAATTTGGGGAGCTTCTGCGCATTGCAGCTATTCGTGGGCCACCCATCACCCCATCAACCACCTCAAGGGGGCAGGGAGGAGCATATGTATATATGTACGTACTGTATACACATGTATCGGGTTTCATTATCAGGGGAAGGGATTGCGCATGCATTTCCTTCATGGTCGATCCTTGAATGAGATCTGTACACAGAACCAACGTTTGGGATTTGAGCTCCTCCTACAAACCCCAGAACATACAGCGTTTATTGGATTTATGGGGGTCCCATGAAAAAAGAGATGCCCCAAAAGAAGTCGCCATGCCATGAGAAGGGGCCACAGTAATTTCATAGCCGTACGTCCACCCTTCTTTCCTTGGTAGACATAGTTCAATCGCAGGCTCACAAGGATCTTCAGCCAGCATTCCAGACAACATGGTGGAGAAGTTCACGCGAAAGTATGAGTCGCACAGGAATCCAACATCGACCGCCTTTTGCAGCCCCAGGACCCATGGAGGTAATGTAGACCCATGATAGAATAAAACTCCTCCATTTAAGGGGTCTGGGATTATCCGGAAAACTAAGCTGCACAACAAGGTCGAGGCAAAACGGCAAATTTGAAAACAACTCCTCGCCGATACAAGACTGGGTTTCTCAAAATGGGCATACCGGAAGAGATCCTAGTGAAGTAGTGCTGCGAGCTTCTGTGCCTGGCTCTCAAGGCTCATGTGGGATGATTCTGAGAAACACATTGGCTCGCTGCAGGAACAGTGGCCAGCGCATGACGTCCGTTCCAACGCTGTGCTAACAAACACAAACGCTACTCTCGAAACCCTTTGGTTCACGTCAGCCTTCGCTCCACCCTTCCTGAAATTTGGCAACAACTCGATTTCTGCTGCGCCAACCCCAAGCTCCACAACCTTGATCCCAATTGAGGACTAAGCCCAGACCTCTATATACCTTTCAGGAAACCCTATAGGACACAAACTCCGGCCACAGGATGCCAGCTTTGTAGGTATGAACCTTCTGTGCAGAGCAATCTGCTTCGATGCTTCTCAAATTCGAAGCGTGCATGAAAAGTCTCAAAATTGTCTGCCAGGGTGGTCCCGAGTCACCAAAGATCTTTTTTCTTGCAAGATGAACATGAAGCCAGTACAAAGGACAGTCCTCAAACCAACGCTGCTTTAATATGTCAAACAACAATCAGAGATTTGGGTTGTGTGGATATATTGTCTTCTTTGTATGGATCAAAAGAAGAATTCAATGCAATGCTCTCCGTAATATGCTCTTATTGAAGGCGACATAAACCCACAACTTACAGGCCGGCAACCCTTACATTCCCGAGGAAGGAAAAGCCATAATGGCTTCTTCACCTGTAAAAAGCACACCCTAACTCCCTTGAATCCCGAAACCCCAAATCTCTTGAGCTGCTCCTAGAACCAGAGCATCCATTCCGGTCTTGGCAATTCTTTATCCTGTTACATGTGCTTTAGTCAAGGCTCCTAGTATCCCCCTTAATTAGCCCCTCTAATGGTCCCCTACATAATCCCCTATATATATATATACACCCGTTTTAAAGCTCATAGGTGCGTTGCTTGCTCGGTGTTAGTGTTTCCTCACATAATACACGGTTTAGGGTTTAGGGTTTAGTATTTCCGAGACCCTAAACTCTCGACCCCACACCTTGACAAGCTGTGACAAGCCCTGCGAACCCTCAAATCCCAAACCACATAAGCTCTGAAATCAAATCAGCCCTCAACCCTTAACCTAAACTCTCCAGCCTAACAAGCTCTAAAAACCTAGCTTAGCCCTTGAACAACCAAGTCCTCGCAAATCTTACAACCTAAACCCTAAACTCACGATTCTAACAAACACTAGAGCCTCTTAACTCTCAACTGCAAATTACTCAACTGCTCAGCCCTCAGTTTTGGGGAAGCGGGAAAGGCTTCTGATCGCAATCACCTCAGGAGCCGCCTGGAGCTCCCAAGCACAAGCACCTTGCTTCTTGGTTCGAGTTGGGGGTTAGGGTCTTAGAGTTTTGGGTGTTTGGGATTTCAAGCTGAGGGTTTCAGGATTCTGGGTTCCAGGTGTTTCTGAAGTAGCCTTCAAAGCGTCTTCTTTAGGCAGCAAGATGTGTCGCAGGATTGTATGAGAACAAGGAACCTAGGCTCCTCTCAAGGATCCACTCCACCCCAAAATCCCTTCGCGACCCATGTACTGAGGGATGCTGCCAATGCGTAGCTGGAGCTACGAATTCCTGTTCAACTTCGAAAATTATGAAGCTTGTCATGCGACCCTAAGGCTTTAACTCCTTGAGAAGGCCTGCGCCTACACTGTTTTCGAATCATCTGGAGGTAAACCGTTGAACCATTGAACCACTGAACCATTCGTTCTCCCGCTATGGACATCCAGTGAACCATTGAAACAATGAACCAAGGAATCATTTAACCACTGGTTCACCGGTTCAATGGTTCGATGGTTCAATGGTTCACTGGATTTCCATAGGGGGAAAACCATTGGTCATTGGTTCAATGGTTCAGAGGGTCAGTGGTTCAATGGTTCAATGGTTGAACCGTTCAATGGTTCAATGGATTTCCGCAGGGGGAAAACCATTTGTTCAATGGTTAAATGGTTCAATGCGTTCACCGTCTGTTTCGAAACAGGCCCTGTGTTTCGAAACACACGTTTAGATCTCTTATTTCAACCATGTATATCTTGTAATACTTTATCTATGCCTATGATCAAATTATAGAAAGGACGTGCACCAAAATTAGTGGGGCAAGCCAAGTAACATCTCCATATGGCATTATGGATTTGTTAGAACACCTTTGTGAAATTATCTTGCCCATGTAACCCAAGTGGATGTATAGTATTTGAAATTCCATACGGGAAACCTATTTGTTTAATGGTGTGATATAGTAGGGGTTTACCTCACTTATTTTAAAACGAATTTCTAAGTAATTTGTCGAAGCTATACACTTTTGTTAGCTAGCGTACAATATCGAAAGAACTCATGTTGTATCTTTTCTTGAAGAGGAAGAGATGTAGTTTCTAAAGAACACAGGCTTGATTATACACAGGGCCTTATTGTGAATAAAAAGCACGTTCTTGAAATGCAATATCAGTGTCGTAATTTAAAGCACGGAGCACAACTTCAAGCTGATTTTCTTGAATTTCTATGGGATCAAAATACACACCTGCAGGGAACTCCAGCTTCCACCTCTCTCAAATCAAGTGCATATCTCTTTTATCTGCATTGTGGAGGAAAGACTTCTATTCCGTTGGTAAGACCTAAGGTCTAATTCTACCGATAACCTACTCAGTGAGATATTGGTTGCTGGGCTCAAAATAGTTTTTGCGCTCCCGGGGCCCTGTTTTCCTCATTTTTCTACGTAGAAATTCCTTACTGTGTATGCTGAAAATGTAAATACAAATTGTCAAGTTTTAGGCTTCTTTTTCTTTTTGAAAGGCACTTTCAGGAATATTCTCATGTTCTCCAATTTAATCAGGAATTATGCAGAGAAAGGAAAAAACCTGAGACTTGAGGATTCCTCTCTAAATTTGCAACGCCTGTAATTTGTACATGGAGAAAAAGGCGAACATGGGCCCAGAACTGCAGAGTTTCTGTTTAGAAGTTGCTACACGTGTATGTTGTAAGGAATTTCTATGGTGAAGAAAGAAAAACCTTGGATTTGAGAATTACTCTTTCAATTTTGCTATTTCATTGAGATTTTTGCAAGGGAATAGGGGGAGCCTAACATCAGAGAATAATGCCTATGTTCAATTAGATTGTGTGTAAAAGTACTTTCATTGGAAAAATGCAAGGCCAAGGATTTGAGACTTCTTCTTGAACGTTGAGACAGCCATAGTATCTTTCGGAAACTGTCGGAATACTACATAGAACTTATATTGAGGAAATACTTTCGATGGTTGCATAAAAAAGGACATTTCATACCCTTTGCATACTAAGACTATGGATGATTGCTTCACCACGATTCGGCACTTTCACAAAATGGTATTTTGAATTTCAAACTTGCAGTTCAATATTCAAGGTCAGCTCTATGCAAGCTTTGCTCATCCAAGGTGTCTATGTCATGCATCTATTCGACATCCGAGACGTAGGAAGATGAGGGTTATAGATGCAGTGCAATATATAAATCCTGATGAGATTCATGCTCCCTTTATGGAATCGTTGGCGCAAAAGCTACGAAACGTAGGGGGGGTATATCCCGGAGCCCAACAATGTACATATATATATATTATATATATGTATATGTATATATATATAGATATGTGGACATAGGGATATGTAAACAAATATGGGGGAATGGAAAAGAACATGGAGACTACGATCATGGACAAGCAAATGTAAAGGAACATGGAAACAAAATCGAAGCAGGGGTGATATAGAGAAGCTCAGAGTAATCCAGCGGTACTTCCTATACCTTATCGAAGCCAACATCCCTCCGAAATTTTCCCAACCTGCATGGTGAAGGACCCCAAATGGTAGCTAGTCGCGCGACATAGCTCCTCAAGATAGATCTTCCGCAACATAAGACAAACGAAGCGTTGAGTCTGGGCAGGCTATGTCCCGAAGCCCGAATTCCGACACCGATTCTTCCTGAAAGCTGCTTGTTGCACCAAACATTGGCATCTCAATAACCCCTTCCACCTACATACGGGTTCCCAACAATTCCAAAGTCTGAAAGGAGGGACATGCCGGTTCCCAAAAATCCCAAAATGTGAAAGAAGGGAGGGAGAGAGAGGGAGGAGATGAGAGAGAGAGAGAGAGAGAGGGGCTCGGGCAGAAGTATTGAGGTAGTGTTCAAAACCGTAAATAACAGCACAAAGGCGACCTTGGGGAGCTTGTCCGGCGCGTGGAAGCAGCCATCACGGAGGTACTGTCCTCGACTCGCCAGTCACTCCCCAAACGGTCCGCGTAGATATGGTGCATAATGCTTAAGCCCAGAGGTAGTTACATGGGAACCCTAAGTACATACTATACACCTACATGGACCCTTTGGGAGGCAGTAATGGAAAACTTCAATCAAGTTGCTTGGTTTGGGAGCTTCAGGCCCTCTCCATCTTTGGTGTGTCTAGAACTGGGCCTTGGCTCCAAATCTCAAAGCCTTTTTGTAAGTATCCTGTCCGCCGTTACAGGTAAATGGCTTTGGGGTGTACATGCTTCCATTCCCGGCAAGGAATAAGCGCAAGCTGAAGAGAAATTAGAGGGAGACGGCGGGAGGGAGGGAGGGAGGCAGGGAGGGAGGGAGCCCTCCCCAAACTCATATGGAACCCCAAAACAACTCCCACAAATACTACTTTCTTTTGTGAAAAGCGCTACGTGGGCTCAAGTTAGTTTGAGGAGAGTATTTTATGCTGAGGAATGAGCTCAAGAACTGAAGCCCAGCTTGCCTTCAGGGAGAGCGGAGGAGTTTTTCCGAATGATACTCCCAACATAACCCCATGTACATGTATACCCCCAACAGTCAGTCCCTAAAATCACTCCAGCACTGCCCCTGAAGGACCAGCAAAAAAAAATCGGTCTCCGGGTTGGCTGATGACTGCACGCCAATACAAGCTTCCTGGGTGTGCTTCTGCACCACGCAGCATCGAAGACGCGATCACGGCCCAAATCCTACAGCCTGGAATCTCAAGCCGCAGACCCCAAGAAAATGGAATGAACCCCGTGCGGTTTACACTAGGAATAGAGCTTTACAACAAGGCTCTATGATGCGATAATCTTGGAATCAGATTAGCACTGGGAGGACCTCTATAATTTAATAGTCCTGAAAACGAATGAGGGGCCTTGGGGTCCATGGCTCCTTTTAAAGCCAATAGGAGAGAGATCCCTCGACTTCTACTGGATTCAGGAACTCAGAAGAAAGGGAAGGGAAGGGAGCAGCTCAGTTTAGTCTAGTTTTGAGGAGACTGGGAAGGGCATCGTCCGGCAATGGGAGAGAGGGAAGAGAAACTGAATGGCTCAGTTGAGCTCAAACTCTAAATCCCTAAACCCTAAACCCTAGACAATCCCTGTTCCATTTAGCTTCGTAGAGAACAGGAAGGGCTGGGTCCTTGGTAACAGAGCTTGGCAATGCCGGTAAGCTGTAATTGATACCCCCCAAATCATTTATATTAGTAGTAGTTTCCATTTTCTTTTCCATTATCCCTATATAACCCCAATATAATCCTAATATAATCCCAATATAACCCAATATAACCCTATATTACCCCAATCTATTCCCTTTATATTGTTGAGGTTTGAGGGGCGAGCTTGAGCTGGACTACCCTCTTGGAAATTGAGAAGCAAAGAAACCGGTGGATTTTGTAGCATCAGATTCCAGATTCCAAAGGTTATAGAACCCAGATATCATCTTTCAACGCCGGCCGTTTAAAACCAATAGCGGTCTGGCTTCATCATAAAGCTACCACATTTTTTTCGGCGTAATAAATACTTTCGTTTATTGGCGCCCAACCAAATGGATAAAGGATCCAAAATGATTGTCCTAAAGCGCCTATCCCCCCCGCCCACCGGCACTAGTCCGGGTCCAAAATTATGGCTTCACCGGCCCTCTTCGGGTGGAGCTTTGGCGCGTCGTCGACGAATTCGAGAGTTTAGGGTTTACGGGTCAAGGTTTACAGTCCCCCTTAAGTAGATAGAATATGGCTTTGGGTGTATTCTAATAACCCCATATACCCCATATTCTATCTACTTAAGGAGGACTATAGGTTTAGGGTTTAGGGTCACTTGGAGGGTCTTCAAACCTGAATTGTCACGCTCGTCACCGCTCCGCCCAGAAAGCTGTAAAGCTCCATGGGGGTAAAAAAAACCCGAGCAAATCCAGCTCGCGCTCTTGTGCGGCTATGCCCTGATGGCTTACCACAAGCAGCCACTCCAAATTCTCGCACAGAACCCTTCGAACTACAAGCCCAGAAAGGGCATAAGAGAACGTCTGGAGTAAGCACCGTTCAGATCAATTAAATTCACGTGCATGTTGAGTGTTGGGCTTGGAGTTCTTGGGGTGAAGTCGCAATGCCACGACGCACCGGGTGACAGATTGCAGCGCGCAGTGCTTGAGGCGTAGTTACTGCCCTCTTCAAGCAAGCATTGAACCCCTAAATGGCCCTTAACTCCAAAACCCTAAGCCACAACCCACCCCCCACCCCCCCCTCACAAAAAAAAAACACACACACACAGACACACAGTCGGCGTAATGGCAAACCACTTGTGGAAGAACATCTTCTGACTCTTTACCCTCAACGAGCCGCGCCCCCAACCCTAACCCTGGTCCTGGTAAATATGTGGGGATATCTGTAATACATAGGCTTGGTCAGAAATCGGCCCCAGCATAGATACCTACGGGCCAAGCATAAACTGCTTGGCTGCTTGAATCTTCAAGGTAAGAAGGCCTAGTGTGGAAGCCTGCATACATATTTATCTTCCCTTACAAACCTCACATGACTCTGCGAATTATTTCGGCCAGTACTATACGCCTTAGCCCTTACCTCCGTTGAAATGGGTACCCTACGACCTGGCTCCTTTCGCAGAAGCCTAACTTAGGATCCTACTATATAAGTTTCAATGAAGCTTTGGGGCCTTGGCATAAGTTATACGGTTACATGAGGAGCATGATGGAACAATGTTGGCAACTATTCGGGAATGTGTCGTTGTCAGTGGGGCGAGAAGTAGGATAACGACACTCATGTCTGACGTCAGGGTACTTGTAGCCCCACCAAAGTCTCATAAAAGTGGACCATGGCATCCCCGATATAAATGCCCTTAGCATGGCTGGGCCTCTTGGAATGGTGGTGGCTTAGCACATGTAAGGCCAGGCGAGGCAACAGCATTCTACCCTAATCCCTGAACCCCAAACCTTCACTATCTCACTCCTGCCCACAGCCTGAATCATGAATGCGAAGAAAGTCTCGTCTAGGCTGAGCCCTAAAACCCCATCAAGACCCCTAGCCCATCTTACTGGTGCTTAGTAGAAAATAAGGAAATAAATTCCGTAAATAATCCTTATATGATACGTTCCCTTCTTCTCCACTAACCCTAAGCCCTATAATACATTCCCTTATTCCCTACTAACCCCCAGTAACCCATAGGCTTACAGGCTTCGGGGATTGGCTAAGTTGCAATGCGAGGATCTCATTGCCAGGCCGGATATGGCATCAACCCAAGTCTCTCCTCCAGGGGGATAATGATCCGCACCCTTCATGGAATCCCAAAAAGACCCCAAAAAGGTTCAGGGTTTAGGGGAGGAGGAGTCCTGTTTAATCTGGGAAGGTGAGCATGCTGGACGGCCAAAGATCCCCCTAACAGACCCGCCAGCAAACACGCACACACACACACACACACACAAAAAACACACACACACACAAAAACACACACACACACACACACACAATGGACAAGCAGCAACACGCTCTAAGGATATGGAAGAAGGGCTGACTCGTGTCTCGCGTCCTACTGCTCGGCAACAGCCAGTTTTGGTGGGGGCTCTGGGGCGTCCGGGGCTGGGATCTAGGCTTCTTTGCCAAGTCTTTACCTACTTAGGTCATGAAACCCCGAATCTCGAGAGCTCCCCTCCTTGAGAGAGCGCAGGGCCCGGGCAGTAGTTCTGCGGACTGTACGCAGTGCTGTTGACGGCGTTGTTCCTTGTTCCACTCGGTCTTTTGGCCCTTGTTTAGGATTTCTGGGGGTCATTCATGCTACAAAGGAGACTCCCAGTCCCACCGATGCAACTGCATATATACTTGTATCGAAAGACAGGAAGGGGAGAAAGAAACAGAGAGAGGGGGGAGATAGGACAGGGGAGAGAGAGAGAGAGAGCGAGAGAGAGCAACCGCAACTTCTCAGACTGGAGTGACGGTCTATCATCGACAATTACTCCAGCTCGAGAAGCTGCGGTTTCTCAATCTCGGATCTCCTTCAAAACAGATGTTTTGCCGTCAGTGTCCAGACAACAAGCAGATCGAAAAAGTCGGAAAGCATCCAGGTTCCCAGCATTGTTGTTATGATTGCTGTTCTTCTCGCTATTAGGATTATTCTGTTTGTTTTTACTTATCATTCTTGAACTTATAAATAGTATTCTTATGATTATTATTACTACTTTGAGCCACACGGAGCCTCTGCACACCTGGAAGCAGCCAGAATACCACCCTAACCGTCCGAAAACAAACATTACAAACATTTGTTTGGAAAAGCGGCAGAAAGATCCAGGCAGTGCCATTGCCCGTAGCCCTGGCGAAGGGATTTGGACTTTGAGACCTCTAAACTCGGAAGGTATAGGGCGAAACAGTGGTGTTATGTTGATGAGTAACCAACTATAACAGACTACGGGAAATCACGTGACTATAACTTGGGTGCTTTCCTTGCTGGCCCATAAGTCCTAAGCCTTGCCTCTTAGTTGAGAGGTGGAGGGAAAAGACCCCAGCACCTATTAGAGAAGTAGAGCTATGAGCAGCGCTGGAGCGGCCCATGCCGTATCTTGGGATTGCAATGCGCTCTGGATTGGCCTTTTTGCCACGTTCTACCCGTGGGTTTCTCATATCCTTGCATCCATGCATACATGGGGCTTGCTCTTGCTTGACTGGCAGTGCTAAATCCAACAAAGCGGTGTTGTGAAGGTGGTAATAGTAGTAGTAGTAGTAGTAGTAGTAGCAGCAGCAGCAGCAGTAGCAGTAGCAGTAGCAGTAGCAGTAGCAGTAGCAGTAGTGGCGGTGGTAGTAG
>CAJNIZ010018458.1:67244-77935 GCA_905231905.1 Symbiodinium pilosum
TCACCTCAGTGCGTGCTCACGGAAAAAACTACCAATTCCTGACATGAACTGGCTTGTGCTGGGAATACCTTCAACCGTCTCGGCTATGGTGGGTAAACCCTGTTGGCTTCTTGGGGTTACCAAACCCTCGTGGTAGTCTTCAGCGACTGCTCCCCCTGACCCGGCTTCACCATCCCGACGCGCATGCTCGGTAGCCCGGCGTGATGCTGGGCATTGGCACAGAATGATGTGCCCCAATCCCACCTTCAGTGGCGGTCGACACTTGTGGTGTTTCCCCTGAGTCCTGCAGTGACCCATGCTGGCCTACACCTGCAAATGCCCTTCCCGCAGCCATAGGTTCAAAGCTGTATTCTGCTGGGTGATCAACTCGAGAAGTTTGACCTGAAAACACTTTGGTCCCATGCTCCAACGCAGGTGTCGTGCCCTGCGTTGGGCTCATGATCTGCTGAACTGCGGGAGCCCCATACGAGGATGTAACAAATGGGTTTGCAAAGCCCATAGTTTCATCCCCAGAGTCCATGGCGCACATCGCAGAGCGGAGGGCAAGGCAGCTGGTCCTGATTTGATTACAGCCGACCTCTTGAAGCTTGATGTTCCTACCAGCTCTAGGAGACTGCTGCCGATCTTCACCAAGGCCGCGCTTGCTTGCAGGGAGCCGATTATATTCAAGGGAGGTTGCTTGATCACGTTGGCAAAGAAAGCTTACGCTAGCCTTAACTGTGCTGACTTTCGCAGTCTCATCCTGTCAAGTGTTCCTGGCAAACTCCTTCATCGCCCTATGCGACGACGGCTCCTGCATCCGCTGAGTGAGGTTGCTCTGCCCTTACAGGCTGGAGCCATGCCTGGTGCTTCTCCCGAGCTCCTTGCCCTCTACCTGACCGCTCTTCAGAGGTGGGCTCAATCTACACAGCAAAGCTGGGCTGTCACTTTCTTTGATGTCAAACAGGCGTACTACAGGACTTTGAGACAGCTTGTTGTTGACTGCGATAGTGACGAAGGCCTGCGCAGGGTGTTGTATGATCTTGGTCTCCCTGAGCAAGCGACTTGCGAGCTCAGAGATCTTCTTCATAGAGCTGCAGTTACATCGCCGCTCTCGGGACATCAGCACTTGACAGCTATGCTGCGTGATCTGCTTACAGCGACATGGTTCAAGTTTGAGGCTTCTTTACTTGTTGCTGTCACGCATAAAGGCACACGTCCAGGTGACCCTGCAGCTGATGTGCTTTTTGCCTTTACATTGTCAGCACTTTTTCGGGCCATTGAATCCAGTCTTGAAGCTCAAGATCTTGTGGATAAGCTTCCCGGGGTTCGGCAAGCGCCTCTAGTGGATGAGTGTGGAGCAGCTCTTCAGCTTCAGTTCGTGAGCTGGGCAGAGGACTTTGCCAGGCCCTTTGTTGGGAGTTCTGCTGAGATCTTGCTTGACAAGGTTAGACGTGCAACAAAATGCTGCACTGAAAGGGCGTCATCCTGTGGCATTGAACTTACCTTTGGCGCTGACAAAACGGCAGCTGTGTGCGATGTTGGGGCCGTTCAATCTCTGTACAAAACTGGGTTTGATATTTTTGCAGATGGCATTGACTTCACAGATGGTGTTGCCAATAAGCGTTGCACCTTGCCATTTGTTCATGCGTACAAGCACCTTGGAGGGATTTTTTGTGCCACCACCAAGCCTGACCTTGAGATCTTTCTGCGACGAGCTTCTGCTCTAGGGCCTCTTCGACCCGTGCGAAGCAAGCTTTTTGCGAACAGACATGTGCCCTTGACGACCAGGCGCACTCTTCTTTTTGCATTGGGGCTGTCGCGGTTCATCCATGGAGCGGGTTCTCTGCATCTTAATCAGAGAGGTCACCAAAGGAGCTGGTATTCGACGTACATTGGTATTTGGTCTCATCTTGTGCCCTTGGTACCTGGTGGTAGACCACACAGCCTTCAGGTTCTCTACGTTTCCACCTCATCTCTTTCTGGCTTTGCAACGAGCTACACTGTTGGCCAAGCTGATTTCCAAGCGCTTTGCCGCCATCTTGCACATGCTTCAATTAGAGTGGGAGGCTGCCCAAAGTGGGTCCTGGCTTTCGCAGTTGGACAGTGACATTCATGCAGTTGCTGCATGGGTGCAGCCCGCCAAGAAGCTCCGAAGCAGCCACTGGCCTCTCCACGAATTGTGTAGGCAGGTTGAGCAGTGCTCGGCTTGGTGGACTTCAGCCGTGCGTCATGCCATCAGGAAAAATGCGGCTGACATTGTTGCGTGGAAAGCTATGCCGAGAATCCAGGCCGTTCCAGACGGGGGTGACTTTGTCTGTCACATCTGCCACGACACCTTTGCTCGACGCAGCTTCTTGTCTGTACACTTGGCCCGTAGACACCAGCTGTTTGCCCCAGCACGACATTTTGCTCCCGGCAGACAATGCGTCTCGTGCCTGAAGACTTTCTCTACCACTATGCTGGCACAGGCACACTTAAAGCGGAGGCCGTCGTGCCTCCGCCGGGCGGTTTGGCTGATTGAGCCGCTGGACTTTGCGGCCATTTGCGAGGCTGAAAGGACCGACAAACTGATCCGCAAAAAAAGTCAGGTGCGGCGGCTGGCAGCAGCAGACTACAGTGACAAAAGCTCAGCAAGGAGCTGGCCCGCGTAACATCACTGCTGTAGATGTCGAGTCCAATCCCGAAGCCTTTTCCATCACTGTCGTTGCCAAGCACTTCCGGCCATGTTTGGGAGTGACACAGTGGATAGAGGCTTACTTGGCAGGTGCCACACGTGATGGTCCACGACAACAGTCTGCATGCTGGTGGCTCACGAGACCGACACACATGAATTCGTTCTAGCATGTAGTTTTTTTGTAGCAGGCGCTTTCAATATGAAGGCACAGCGAACTGCAACCAAAGTGGACAAAAGAGCTTTAAATCTAATCCCTGAAACCTAAAGCTAAAAACTTACTCATAAACCCTTAACCCTAAAACCGATACGCAGAGAAACATCAAATCCCAAAACACTACTAAAAGCTCTAAACCCTGAACGCCAAATCCAAAAGACAGGAGTGTAGGCCCCAACTTTGAGTGGAACAGCTACCCCCCTCCGCCTAGTTGCTTAAAAGATGACCCAAGGTCTCACTGTGCCTACAAAAGCCGAAACAGCAAACATGTACAAGTGTGTGCAAAACATGACTGCTCAGGAAGACTACATTTCAGTAGGTATTATACTGGGAGTGCCTATGATCAGGATTAAAATATTGTGGGTCTAGATTGGTACCCATTTATTTAGGAAACTACCACTTGAACATTCATGATTAGCTATGACGATTGAGGATATAGATCCGATGCTAAGGTTTGGGATTTAGGGTTTAGGGGTTCATGGGAGGACCAGTCCCACAAGCCACAACAAAACAGCTCCAGTTCAATGTGGGTGCCTAGCCTAGCACTTAGGGTTACCTGTTTGATACACAACAAAAAATCTTTGATGGTCACAATCCTTACGATTCGTGCTTCTGCCGGGGTGAGCAGAAATGTTCTTTTGGGGATTTTTCTCGGGGCCGTGGCCTCAAGCCCGGCACATGGTTAACTGCTGCGGGTTTAGGAGTTTAGGGTTTGGGGGTTTACCTTTTGGAGGTCTGGGGTTTAAGTGATTTAGGTTTAGGGTATAGGCTTTAGCTGCGACCCTGGAGACAAGGGGTTAGTAAGTAGTTTACATATCAGTAGTGACACGACCTATATAATATAATTCAAATGATTTTGAGAATAGTCAAATACTCGTCGCGCACAAGGGAAGCAGAAAAAGAAGAAGCATAAGAAGACAAACAAGAAGACGTCGAGTAGCAGTAGCACTAGCTGTTTTCATGGTCTGGATTTAGCTTCAGGCCTTTGGCTTTTTGAATTTTGCAAATTAAGGTTGTCAAAAAGACCTTAAAGATTACAATACCTAAGCCTGTAACGCAAACCCTGCACTCCAACGTCTAGTCAGGAACCCTAAATTTTCACAAACACCAAACCATACCCTCATCCTCAACCCGCAACCTGAAACCCTATAGCTATAGATTCCATGTTCGTTTCCAATCCCCCACTTGCCCAAACCCTGAACCTTAAACCACTGCGCCTTGTAGAACGGTGGAAAGTTCAATAAGCCTGCAAGGCCAGGGTTGCTCCCGCCTCGGGCAATCTGGTCTGGTTTAGTTTTCGGGTCTGGGGTATAGGGGTTAGGGTGCAGGGTTTAGGAAGTAGGGTTTGGGGTCTGGGGCATAAGGGTTGGGCTTGGGGGGTTGGGCTTTGGGGCTCATTGAATTTAAGGGTTTCGTGGAGTTCGATTCAGTTGGTTCAGGGGGCTTCGGTGCTTCAGGGATTTCAAGGGCGGCAGGGCTGGAGGGTTTTAGGTCTGGGTGTTGCAGGGTGTGATTGCAAAGTATACCTCGAAACTTCCACTGTGCCCTACCCGGCACCTGGTTCCCGGATTCTGTCTCTCCGAGTTGTGGCCATGAATTTAAGAATCAAACCACCAATGTCTTTAGAAAGGGTAGGACAAAATCCGTGTTTCAGGTTTACGCCCGCCTCCAAGTCTGGGGGGATCTCTTGAGGATGGGGCGGATGTGCTTTGGGTTTACATTGCATCGTGTTTAAGGCTATGTAGGGCTTAATCATCGGAGTTCTGGTTTCAAGCTCTTGCTGCTGCGCATTGAAAGGACTGCAAAGTGCTTACAGCCTGCTCTGTACTACTAGCAATCCAAATTGCTATATACAGCTATCCGGTAGTCCATGGGAAGACCATTGCCAACAAAAGTCAAAATAAACGCCGCCTTCAAGAAGTCGAACTCGAACCTTGGGGTTGCCAATTGATTGTCATGTCTGCTCCGGCACTATTGCCCTGGCTCTGCCAGGCGGAGAAGAGGGGTGCTCGTCGAGCCAGCGGCTCTTAGTGCCGCCCCGGCCTCACCCCTTCCAGCACTAGCCCCTGGCAAGCCTGCGCTAGGCTCCGGGCAGAAAGCATTCGGGAAAGCGCAAGCCCAAGGAGAAGACCAAACGCAAAGTATGAACCACAAAATGGATTGCTGGTACGTATCACCACTTTGTCAAGTACCCCTTCAACCCCACACCCCCAATCGGAGGTAACGGAGAAAATCCGCGTTGAATGATGGGTATGCCAACAAAGGGTGCCCGACAACCATAGGAATTCCCAGGCTGCTCCTATATGTGTGCCCCCAAAGCTTCTTTATATGAGCTTCCGGCAAAAGGGAAACCCCATATTCTAACCCAGAAGCTGAGGCGCCAGCCATGCATCAATGATGCTTGGTACGTCAAATTGTTGACGGTGGCCTGCGATTTCCATCGAAATTCCACTACGTTAGCGGAAGGCGCGTTGCTAGCAGCCATCTCAAGGAAAGTCTATTGATGTCTATGGTAGTCGTAGGTGGTAGTAGTAGAAGTGGCAGTCCTGCCGGCAGTGGTGCTGACGGTGGCGGAGGTGCGGGTGAGGGCGGGCGAGGCGCCGATGATGGTGGCGGCGAAAGATCGGCGGGTTCGGCTCCTTGGCCGGGTCACCGCAAGTCTTCAGTGACAACAGCTACCTTAAGCCTGAACCCTAAATGATCATGTTGCTCGCCATGTTACTGCCCAATTCATTCTCCACAATTCCATTTGTTTAGGTACCTACACAGGAAACGATTGAATGGCGTGTGGTCCCTGGCATCTTGCTTGAGACTCTGCAAGGCTCTCAATTGATCCATACCTATGGAAGTTATTAGCACTATTACTACAGTATTACTACTATTGTTACTTATGTTACTATGATTAGTTTGATCGTATTATTACTTTCAAGTCTTGGGAATTGGGGGTGGGACGCTTATACACTGAATGCCGAGTTTTAGGGTTTCTGTTGAAGGCATGCAAGGGTATGTGGTTTTCAGCGTTCAGAGATTGCTACCTAGGAATCTAAGGCTTGGAATCCGGCGTAAGTTGCAAAATGGTACAAACCTGAGCTGGTGTGAGCTCCCTGCAACGTTCTTCTCAAAGCTTGGCCTTGTTGCCCCCTAATACTCAAACGTTAAGTCGGTTGTCCGACACTCGAGAATCTAAACCAGTACAGGCCTAAAACACAAAAAATGAGCTGACTGCCCACGCTTTGAATCCTCGACCTTATACAAGGAAGCTTGTAGCCAATGTAGCCTACCTTCTCAAGTTCATGCATCCCAGAACCAAAACGAATGGGAGGAGCTTCGAAAATGCCGTAGGTACAGGCCCTTGCACTTCGATGTCGGACAACACTACCTGCCTGTCATGATGATGCTGATACTTATCACCGGCTCCGTCTGAAGGATGCAAGAACAAACTCCACCCAATGCGCCCGTCCATCCCCCGCCCATGCGCAATTGTTGTACACCAGACCCCGCCACAAACTCAGCTATTGTAGGATTGTAACATGCAGTCTCCCAAACTGGACATCCAACATGTACACCCACCAATATTCCTAATGAGCCCTGTATACACTCACCAAGACCATTATTGACAACGTAATTTCTGCCTCACCAAGAATCTCGACGCCCGCGGCCTCCTCTCAGCAACTCAGACTGTCATGAACTAGGTTGCTGTTAAGGGACTTAAATTAAGTTACCATAATGGGTATATATAGTAAATAATAGGGTTTCCCCAATATAGTAACTTAATTTAAGTCTCATGTCATATAAGCCCCTTAGGTTTTAGGGCTTATGATTTAGGATTTCGGGTTTGGGATCTTCTGCGAACCTTTTAGGGTTCAGGGTTCCCCGATTACCGAAGCCCCACATGCGCAAAAGTTGCCGCAATGAGAATCACGCCGCAAGTACTACAATTTGTGGGTCTCTGAAAAAAGAGATCTACAACCCAGAAACCCTGATCCTTAAAACCGAATCCCTAAAGCCCTCGAAACTCCCATATCTCCATGTCTGTTCGTTTTGCTGAGGAGTTTTCATGATTTTTCGGGAGGAAGTTTATGGGTTCTCAAGTCGTCTCTAGGGCCTCTGTAGACAGAACCTACAGACAAGAAAGCCCCTAGAACATTGTCCACCTCCTTTGGGTTCCTTGTAACAGGGAGTAGCATGGGTCTCCTAAGTTTTAGTGAGCGTGATGACTTACTGTTGAACGTTCATACTTGTCAAAAGCTGAGCTACCGAAAGGGTGATAACTATCCAAATGCAAGCATGACATGTTTGAAGCGCCACTTCCGTGTCAAGAGATGCTAAATAAAACCTGCCATGCCGAATCACGGCTTTTATTGGATAAAGCTAGATTAGTTGGGGTGTGTTTTGATAGGGGTGCTTCCAAATTAGCATAAATTGCCAGGGAAAGTTATCGAGAAGCAAGCGGAGGCGTTATATCTATTTTGCTTGCCCCAACCTGCAACCCACCAAAAACAAGAAGAGGTTGTGAACACGCACAACGTCTCCAGCCAACGCTGGAGAGGCACCCTTCGAGTGTGATAACAAGCTCAGCTCCTTCTTCTCCTCCCTTGCTGCCTTTGCCATTCAAGACAATTAGGGTGCATGTCCTTCTCTCTATCACACTGCTCTAAGTCCTGAGTGTGCACTTACTTTACGGCTGGTGTAGAATACAGGGCCTACAGGCCCACTGTCGCAACAGATGACATGACTAAGGGAATTTTGGGAACCTCAAACCCCTAAATTCGGACCATATAACTCTCATGGCACCATTAATACAATCCTGATTTGGGGTTGGGAGTACCAAAACCTCCGCATTGGAAACAGGGGTAGGGCCGTTGTGCGCCGCACTGCGACTCCATCGACTCGATTGGCTCTAAAGCCGACATGAAGACCCCAATGAGGGTTTAGGGTTTAGAGGTCGGGGGTCTAGAGATTAAGGCTTGAGTGCATAACGGTTATATATAGGGAACCTATAAGTGGATGGCAAAGAAAACCGGAACGTGGATATTGTTTAGGCATAGGGCGTTACGGTTTAGTGTGTGTTGGTAACTAAGCTAGGTGAGATACTATCCTTCGTATAAACTACACTCCTCTAACGGAAGCCACATTATGTGTATATAATTTCTTCTTGGGGGAGGGGACGAGAGTGTGCCGATAAAAAAAAACATCCCATGAGTCTATAGTCACCAGCCCGAGTGCCCTTTTTGCCTACTCTTTATTGGATTTTCCAAGGAGGTCAGATTGTGTGATGGTGAAAGGGTTCGAGAACCCTAAGCCCTGGCCCCATTGGCTAAACCTGGAACCAAGCCCTAAACCCTGGACCTTAAACCGCGTCGAGTCCTGAACTTCAGCCAAGAAATCCCTCTCCAAATAAATGGCAGTGTCCAGTCGCAGCGCATCAAGACCTTGTGGAACCATCCGTCCATGTTTTGTAGCATTCAGGGTTCTGCATGCAAAGAAAGTCGCAACCCATAATAGCAGGCCAAGTACTCCCATCATGGCGTACTATGATGTGGGAAGAAATCAGTTAGGTTCCATTGCAGTATAGGTGGCGTAATGGCCACAAATTTTGAGAACCAGCCATGTGTTGGGGATACTTGTTCTTCCCCCCACAAGGATCCCAATGCTCGACTTCAGGAGATGGGGACCCCTGAAAACTCATCCAGGGATAAGGATTTAGGGGGTTTAGGGGGTTTAGGTTTCGGGTTTTGGGGTTTTAGGGTCTAGGGCCTAGGGAACATGGAAACTACCATGTGGTGTAGGTGTAGGGTTGAGGTGGATGCTGTACCTCTTAACCGCATTATTTCTGAAAAGCAGCCACTGCGTGAAAGTGCTTAACTCTAATTCTTGAGAAGACGGGTGACCAGGCGATGAGAATATGCCTTGAACAAACAACAAGACCACTATTATCTGGTATATGAAAATATATTAGAATATACCATAATATGTTCTAGTATATCATGGTATATTGTACTATATACTGTTAGAGTCGGGGGAGGGAAGCCGAAAGCCCTACAAGCCTACACCAAACTACGGCGCAGTTAACAGCACCTGATAACACGTGTCAAGGTAGCGCGGAGCTATCAAACAACCCCACTATTAAAGCATATTAAAGTATATCGTAGTAAATTAGAATAGATGATAGTGGATTCTAGTAAATTATAAGCAAGGTTCTGTAGTTGGCCACCATGCCCTTCACGAAGGATAGCAGTTGCTCTCGCACATATGCATTGCTTTGATTGAGATCCTGGGCTTCATACGGGCTCAGGGATTGGGTTTAGGGATTCGGGTGTAGGGCCTCAAAACATGCCCTCTGCTGCTCTTTGAAAAACTTTGCTGTTTCAGCCTGCAGTCTCATAACCCTGGGTATGTAGGTAGCAGAATAAACGTTGGGGCATAAGCCTCCAGGTAAAGCTTGATGGATGCTTGAGACTCTCACTTGAGACTTGGGAGTTCGAACGTTTGGATGTACAGTTTATAGTATAGAGCTTTTCGATTCAAATTATCAAGGGCTTAAGGACTTGATGTTGCAATCGCGGGTTGAGATCTTCCAGTAAAGGAGTGGGCCGATAAAAGGCATCATCATTTTGCGTAAGACCTTGACAGACAGCTAGACAGACTGACTAATTATCAGAGTGTTGGGACGGTTTCCTCGCGAAAGGCGCGCGTTGCTGAAAGCACTCACAAAACGTGTCTAGCACGCTTGCGAAGACAAAGGGGCAAGACTTGGATGGTTCGGCTGCTTTCGAGAGCAGCAAACATGATGAGCTCTAACAGGATGGCGCGCAATGAAGGCTCGATGGCAGGTTGCATGTAAAATTCTTGGATGATGCTTCATCGAACAGCTTGAATGTCTTAGTACCCTGAATCCTGACAGCTAACTAGGAACTCCATCACAAGCAAACATGTCTCCTCGTGTCCGTGCTTCCGAGTAGCCCCCATGACTCCCAACCAACCTGGCGTTGCGGCTTTTGCAAAAGCTTGAGGGTTTAAGTTTGACGATTTTAGGGTTTGGGGTTCAATGATTCTGGGTGACCGCTCTTGTAGAGGCTTTGGGGTCTAGCTTGTGGGATTTGAAGTTTGCCTGAGTTAATAACTAGCGACCCGCAGCGATTGCTTGAACCTTAAACACGAGCACTACATCCACAACAAAAACAACGCCAGCAGTCTGGGCCGGAAAAACCCGCAGCGATTGCTCCATGCAAGTTCAAACTGCTTTAAGGGCCAGAACTTTCAAGATGTAGGCTAACTTTGATGGACCTGGGAGTTAGGTTCTATGCTGTATAGCTTTAAAACCGCAATAATAAGCCCATCGTAACCCTTTAGAAGTAGGGTGCTTCAGCGACGAGTACTTCCATGGTCCCACGGAGTAGGGTTGCAGGGTTGCAGGGTTAAAGATTGAAAACGGGGGACCCTGGGCATTTTTTTGGAAAATACACCTAAAACATCCTAAAACCGTAAGCAATCAATAGATAGCACAAAAACATCAGAAAACAGTAAAAATACATATTAATAACACATTAAAAACCGAACATACAAAAACACACACAAAATAAAAAAAAATGCCAAAAATACTAAAAAAAAATCAGGACTTTCCGAAAAAAATGCCGTGCTTTCCAGGAGTCTCGGATTTTTGTTTTTTTTGGTTTGTTTGGTTTTTTGTTTGGTTTTTTTTGGCTCTCTTTTTTTTATGTGTGTTTTTGTTTTTTTTTGGTGTTTGTTTGTTTTGTTTGTTTTCTTGTATTTTTGTGTTTTTTGTATTTTTTGATATTTTTGATAGTTTTTCTTATTTCT
>CAJNIZ010018458.1:78035-88741 GCA_905231905.1 Symbiodinium pilosum
ACGCCCACAGTCCCCCGGACTCTAAAGATTTGGGGTTCAAGACTTAGGGTTCAGATTTAGGGTTAAAGGGACTTGGGTTCAGGTAATGAATGTGCTTTCTGTGAAGCCTGGAGCGTAACCGGTCTACTTGTATGGAGGCTTGCATTGTAGGGCCTAAATAGCTGCAAAGTTTTGTTGTACATGGTATAGAAGGCTGACGGGCATTTTGCACAGCTATTCAGGCTTGTAGTAGCGTCGGTCGCTGCCACAAAAGTTGCCGCACCAAACTCCTGATTTGCCTCATTTGTATCCGGCAGCCCACCCACACTTGCGACTAGTCCCCCTTTTGCAAAGTTTATCTGTCAAACCTTTTGCCTTCAGCCTCTAAACTCGCACTTTCACTCCCTCCTCGAACCCCAACGCCGGGCCTGTGCTCAGGTTCGCTTCACGGAAGGAAGGGCAGTTGGGACCAAAATTGCCTGGGAAGCAGCTGCATTCCTAGGCTGTCGGAAGGTTGGGCCCGCAAGGTGCAGGACTGTACTTTGTGGGGCCCTGGGTTTTCTAGTGGGTTAGCTAACTTATTGTTTGTAGGAGGATACGACGGGGATATCATGGGCTTCTTGAGTGGATGTCGAGTACGTAATGTTTTTCTTAAGTCCAGGGTCTCTCCAAGGATGGATCTCACTGTGACATGTCTCTGGGTAGTAGCAGCCACGCTGATTCAGACCCCACCACTCACTTCCAACCCACATTAAACCATCAAATACCCCCGCCGCCTATTGCTGAATGTTTCCTCCCCCCGTAGCCAGTATTTAAGGGCATATGAATGTCAGGAGTGTGGAGGCCTTTTGGGTATGCGGAAATTGGGTAAGGTTACAAACGTAAATTGCTTTTGATATCGGGCATCAGTGCACCAGACACTCTACCCTAAGAAGACTTCAGGAACCTGTGCTCAAGCGCTCCACCACACACCTCTTGCTGCTGGCAGAGATGCTGTATGCTCTGCCACTGTGTGACCGCAAAGCGCCTAGCAGACGACTATCCCGATCTCCTATACTGGTAAATCTCACGAACCTGCTCAAGAATGACTATTCGCACAGCAGTGGCTTTGCAGCGATGTGACTCACCACCTCCCCGAATCACAACGTCCCATATTTAGGTCCCCCTATTTACAGAACCTAGCAAATACGTGCTGCCGTGTGCGGCTTTTGATGCTTGGTTCCGCAACGGTTCTGTCACAATGGCTGAGACCGGCATATGTGACGCTGCTTCACATCTTCGGCTATCTGCAGCAGGAACGAATTCGCAAGCCAAAAGAGGGCATGCGTGCCAGGTCACATCGTTTGCCGACGAAGCCTGAAAAATTAGACTGTTTTATCATGGCTGCGGCCCAGTTCGGATGAAGCTTAGTAAGCCATGGCGGACAGGAAGAAGGAAACGGAAACTACTAGTTTATTTGGGTTTGAGGAGTTTTACTTTAGTCATGTTAATGGAAACGTCTGCATTAATCCAGTGTTGAAGGATGAAGGCTTGCAGCGGAATGGAGAAGAACATGGAAACTACTACATTATTTAGCTTCGATGGTCTAGGGTCATAAGCGGGGGTTGCCGCCGAGTCCCCCCTAAACCCTAAACCTTGGGTACTGCACCCACCCAACAACAGCTGGATAGTATAAAAAGTATGAGTATATACAGCCCCTGAATGTTACCCGCTGTATATACAACCCTAAATCCTAAACCCCTAAACCCTAAACCCGGAAAGCAGGGCCGACCCCAAGGGTCCAAGTACTCAACACTTGGGGTTTAGGGTTTAGGGTTGTATATAACCGGGTCTAGGGTTTAGGGTTTAAGGAAGAATCACCGTGATAAAGGGTCTTGGGGAGAGCATCTGTTCATTACATACTTGGACGCTTAGGGTTTCGGGCTTGGCTGTCGCGACTTTGTCCGAGAATTGGGGACGGGGGATGCTGTGCCTGTTAGAATGCCGAAAGAGTTTATGAGCCTCGAAATATCCGAACCAAGCAGGCAACTGCGGGGAACAGCGGTCGATGATCTGAATCCTGCATGATCTCATTACAGAAGCATACCACAACTCACGAGGTAGTAGGGGCCTCAGGAAAAGTCGTGGCCCATTTCTCATGTGTTGGGCTTGGCATATCTACCCTTCCAAGACCCTAAAGCCTAACATCGTCCCTAAACCGGAAACCCTCCGTCCCGTGCTCGGGGCTGGGATTTGGCATGCCTGGACATGATTCATAGAATGCGGGCTTGGCCTGTTGCGCGTCCCGTCCGGACTTGCCTTTGCCAGGCCCGAACCAGAGGCGGGGAGGATCTGCAGAAGCTTGAGCGAACTGGGGGTTAGAAGGGACTAAGAGTAAATACTATATAGGCTTAGGGTTTAATAGGGTACAAGGGGATGTATTATGTAGGGATCATATTGGAATATAATCCCTATATAACCTTTTCCCTTATTCCCAACGAAACCCGAAACCCTCAACCCTAAACCTTCCTAAACCTTAAGACCTAAACCCTAAACCCTCATAAACCTTGGACCGTAAACCCTAAACCTGAACCCTCCTAGACCTTAAACCCTAAACCCTGCACCCCATGTAATATACTCCGCTAAACCCTCCTAAACCTTCAGCCCTAAACCCTTAACCCTCCTAAATCGCAAACCCTAAACCCTATATATTGTATTCCCTCACTCCCTACTAACTCCCAGCAAGCGAAGTCCGCAGGAAGATTTCTTGGCTGGGGTCTCGAAGCCAGTGTCTATGCGGCACTCCCCAGACCCCTTGGAGGATCTAAAAAATAGATCCCCTATATAGACCCATTGTAACCCCTATATAATCCTTTGTAATTCCCCCCATGGTTCTAGGGGATCCAATTTTTAGATCCTTGAAAACATCTAAATTGTCACGCAGACTTACAGCCACCAAAGCCGCTTTGTCTGCACGGGCTGCAATGTCACCGGCCTCAGACTGAGGGACATGGGTTCCTGTCAGAGACTTTATGATGGGCTATAATAAAGCAGGTAGGTACATTATGAAGCACTAGCGATGCACGTAAGGGAAATTAGAAAGCTATAGGATATTACATGGTTGTAGCTTGTGTATTTTCACCTGGGGTTGTTCTGTCTGCGCTTGCTGCCTCCTAAACTCTCAACTGGAAAAGGTGCTGCCTCCTAAACTCTCAACTGGAAAATGGATACTAGTAACCCCACCCCGATATTTCCAAAGGGGCCTGCCATAGGGACTGTGTTTTGCAGCATAGCCATTTTTGTAGATTTCAAGAGTTCTATGAACTATATGATGTTGGATGAACAAGCTCCAGGGAAGTATCTTCAGCTGTATCTTGAGGGTATCACGAGATTAGAATTCTATAGCATGTTTTATTGCAGTCGGGACTTGGGCATTGTTTGGGTTGTGGGTTTAGAGTCTGGACTTTAGGGTCTAGGGTTTAGCATCCCCTCATATTAAACACACCCCAATCCCCTAGTAGTGGGTTGCTGTTAAGGAATTTAAACTAAGTTACCACGTTAGGAAATGACGGAATTTCTTTTTCTTGTAACTGGACCCAAATTCCTCAACTGCAGCCCACAATGTCATATATTATCATATATTCTCTTTGATAAAAGGCTTGAACCAACAGGGGTCGGGACGTGTTTAGCGTTAGGCATGGGTTCCCTCCCCCCAATGCTAGCCTGCCCCACACTACCCCCTGAAGGGGCTCGGTGAATTGGCGCTAATTAGCCCTAGCGCTTACCTCGGGGATGTAATATGGAATCAAACTTAGACGCCATCTGGGGTGTCCAACAAAGGGGTTCCCAGATACAAACCCCAGATACACTACAATCCTTAAATACCAGCACCCCGAGTAATAATGGACCAGTAGTTTTGGAAACTTCCATTCTGAAAACAATCCTAACCCTATATTGATATTTAGTAAAACCAAAATACATATTGTATACCTAAATTCTGAAACTCTGCCTTTGAAGCCTGAGACAACAATCCAAAATCACCCTAAACCCTAGACCCTAAAACCTAAATCACAACAAAGCGGCTTCAAGTAGCTCGCCAGGAGCTGCTCGACATCCCGAATGCTTAGCCCTGTTGAAAGCATGAGATCAGCCTGACTTGCTCGAAGCGGTTTAAGTGTTGAGGGTTTATATAGGGGTTACATTTTATAGGGGTAATTGGAAAGAAAATGGTAACTACTATGTAGGATTTAGGGTTTACAGTTCAGGGTTCTGGGTTCAGGGTTTAGGGCTTACGGTTTACATAGGACATAGGATTTGGGGTCTGGAGTTTAGGGTTTAATAGAGTTTAGAGTTTAGGCTGCTTTTGGTTTTGAGGGTTTGCAGGGTTGCCCCTTTCCCAGGACCTCTAAGAATCAACAAAAACGAACCTCACAATAATATCCCAGCTTGCCCAACAGTACTGGCTTAATGGGTATGTCCTGTTGAAGGGGCGTCCGTTGCTTCAATCCTTTTGAAAGTATGAAGGGAGACACTGCGCGGCTATGTTCTTCTTGCTCATCATTCTGTGCATGTACGTTACCATATGTATATAAGGCATTGTTTCAATTGCTAACATGGGAAAGCCTATGTGAACTATGCGGACTGGCCCCAATACCTAAAAAACAAAAATGTTTCCCCTGCGGAAGCCACCTACACAAGGAAGCTTGCTATTCAGCTACCTGCGCGGACTGCGCGTTCCTGGCCTATACAAGATCTTATGCATTTTTCTTGTTTGCCTTACTGCCCACCAACAAACCCCAAACCCATCTAAACCCTAAATGCGGACAAGACAACCTTCACGTGCCTTGGCGAGACTAAGCCCCTCCCCGTAATATTAAACCTCCCCACCCCCTAATATTCAAAATGCCCAACATACCATAATATACCACAATGGGAGGAAGCAATGTAAGGGAGGCTGGGGCGGCCTAACCCTAAACCCTAAACTTTAGGGGGGGGCCACACTAGGCCCAGTCTCTCAGTCTCATTGCCATGATTAGGGTTTAGGGGTTTAGAGTTGGGGCTTCCCTCATAGGCTTTACCTAAACCCCAAAGTATGAATTCCAGTGGTTCTGAATCATGATTTTACCTACGCTTGGAATCCAAGTAAGGCGTATAACGAATTACAGACGGTTCGTGGGCGTCCCTCTGGAGGTTTCCAGATCTTAGCCTTAAGATTCCCTCAGGGTCCAAGTGCACAAATCTCGGAGTTTTGTTACCGAAAACGGCTCATACTGCGGCAGAGAGCCCAGTCACTTGGATACTGGTACCCTTAGGGATGTTTCGCCAAACTCCCCGCCTGGTTGTGGTTCTGCGCCCACATGCAGGCTCGGCGACGCATTTGCTCTGACCTCACCACCACGAGCGTTCTCAGATCCGGCTGATGGGTCGTGCTGTGAATGGCTTCCATGATGGGCTTTGCCTCGCGCCACTCTGCAACAAGCAGTATGCTTCCTGTTCTGCCCTCGAGCCAGGTTTGAAAGCTCATGCACTTCTTGAAGCACAGGAAGTCAAATCCGAACATATCTGCCAGATTCTGCATCTGTGCCTTCAATTCTGCTTCCTCTGGTGCGTGGCACTGGTCAAAGCACCAAACTAGCCAGGTCCTGGCAAGCGAAGAATGCGCGCCTGGTGCTGCCATGTGAGACCTGACAGGGTAATTCAGAATAATTGCAATTCCCAATTTAAGGTCATTTTGGCACTATTCCCTATATAAGCCACCATTTAGGGTGAGGTCGGGTGAGGTCGGTGAATTGCCCAGGACCTGGGGATCGCTGTTGGAAAGTGAGCTGCAAGTCTGCTCCGGCCGAACCGAGACCTAGATCTACTCCGCAGACAAACGGCTTCAGAAACATCAAAGCAAGTACTTAAACGCCCACAATATGTAGAATAATAACCCTTTGGCCTGTTTTGAGGCATTTCGGACTATTATTTTACCTACTTTTGGCGTCCAGGAAGCAAGTAGTGCTCCAGATATTTCACTCCGGAGCTCTAAGTCTGTGAAGCATACCTTCTTTCTGCACTGCAAATACCATTCAGCTTGAGCAATTTCGCTGAAATTCTGAAAAGTCGATTTACCTAAAAGCCATAAACTCCTCAACACCTGGGCTTATACTACCTGGACCACAAGACCGATAGAAAAAGCGCTGTTATTCTACATACTTTCGGGGTTCAGGTATGACCAGAAAGCCGTGTGCCGAATTCTCATGTACTTCGCTCCTCTGGGTCGCAAAACCCTAAGCCCTAAACCCTCAACCCTACACCCTAAACCCTAGGCCTAGCGCCCTGAAGCCTGGAGCGCTACCACACAAACAAATCAAACATGTATAGTTTGAGGGTCTTGAAGTTTACTTGATGGCATATTCTGCTGCTGTTATACAGGGTCGAGTTTAGCTTTATACACTCACCAATGCCCTCAAAGAACCCTCAAGTCAGCACCCGCCGGAGCGGTAGGTACCACTAGCAACACCTCTTCAGACCAAGGTAAGGTATCGCACAAATTCTGGTCAACTTAGAGGACACCGGAATTATTGACACGTGAGTTGGAACCCTAGATCAGGAAACTTGAACACTGATTCCCGCACTCTATGTTCCAAATCCAATACCTAGATCCTCCTAAACTCTAGATCTTGGATCCTAAGCCCTGACTCTCAGGCCCTGAACACTACACCCTAACCCCTGGAAAAGCTCCTTTCCTCCGCCCCCTGGGATGCTGCCAGAAGCTGAGCGTTATCCTGCAACGGGCAACGACCTTTAAGGTCTATTATGAGCTTTCGTCTAAACTCCTAGCATCCCCCCTTCTCAGCCCCTATAATGCTCCCCTATATGCCCCCTTTAAGGAGTTTAGACAATAACTCTCATGGGTGACCAAACCACCCGCCTTTCTACTACCCCCTGCTCAGGTTTCCCCTGACTTTGGCTTATTGTAGGGTTGATTAAGGCTAATCAAGAGGGAACCTTAATGAGGGGGGCAGTATGGGGGGTTAGTAGAACCTATGAGTTGGGGTTTAGGTTTGGGGCTTGATTTCAGGGCTGGTGAAGGGGATTTAATTGGGATTCAGGGTCTGAGGAGGTTGTAGGTGTGGGCCTAGGGATTGTGTTCTGGCAGTATGGCTGAGATTGAACCTTTTCTTTAAACCGCAGGCATAACCCGAAGAGCCATGAATGAAAGTTCAGGCTTGGAGGCTTGGAGATCCTTCCGCATCAGCCGAACACTATAGTTAGCCTACTGGCAACGTTACGGGGCAAGGTAGCGCGGCAGCACCAGCACCACCACCAGTGCCCGCGCCCGCGCCCGTACCCGCGAGTGCGCGAAGCACAGGCACACCGGCACCGGCACCGGCAGCAGCACCAACACCGGCAGCAGCAACACCGGCAGCAGCAGCGGCGGCAGCAGAGGCAGCAGGCAGCAGCAGGGCAACATGGCCCTAGGTCGTCATGATTACAATCTTTGCTGAGTCTTTGTCTTATCGCTGTTTTGATGTCAGGAACAGATGTATGAGGTCCATTTCGTTTGCCTTACGGCGCGAAGCACCCCACACCCGCCCCTTCTTAACCCCATTTCTTATACATATGTACTCGGAACCCGAGTACACCAGAACGGTTGAGGTTCTAAGAGGTTATGATCTCAGCAGTACTACTGCGTTGCCTGATTGCTGACGTTCTGAGTTGGCTCATACTTCTTTTTGTGCCCACAGAATACGTTACTTCTTTTTGTGCCCACAGAATACGAATGGATTTGGGAGCCCAAAGAGCAGAGCAAAGCGGATGCAATGGTTGCTCTGCTCCAAGCTGTCCAACTCGGTTACCCTTTTAAAACGTAGTACCCTAGCTCCACCAATACAAGTAGACTACCCTAACCGACGCCTTTTTTCAGCGCCTCCTCCCTCAAAACACTGTTGTCTCCTCTCCCGGGTTGAAGGCGGGCGGAGGCCACGATGTGACGTAGTCGGCGAAGCTCTGGTTTTTGGAGCGGTTTCTCTGGTGATAGTGGCTTTCCTCGGCGAAGGCTTTGGGTTTTGGGAGCGGCAACCTTCACGGGTGCAGCATTTCAGGGATGAGACTATGAAGAGCTGGGCCTCCAGGATTCAGGTTTACCCAAGATCTACGTAGTTCCTTTTTGGGCTTGGTGTGCCGTTTTGGTTGGGGACGAAAGGTAGTATATTACCCAAAAAGGAACTACACTGCAGGCACTGGGTAGGGTTTCAGGGGGTCTTTCCAGCGTAGTGGCTGCCTTAGTGCCGAGACCCCTCGAAATTACTGTTCCCAAGATTGCCACAATGGAAAATATAGTGACCATTCATTTTTTCGATGGACCTGCACTAGATAATTGCCCGAAAGGACCTTTGGATCTCTCCCTATTTTTGAGGTGAGGGATCATGGCTTATCGTATGACCAGCACGCGCAGTGGTGGCAATGTACAAGCAAACAAAAATATTTGACGGCAGCTTAGAGAGGCTGTATAGGCTGGAGAAATGAATCTGAGAACAGAACAAGAAGCAGAGGAAGCAGAGGTAGACCGGTAAACGGCGACCCTCACTGTTGAAACAAAATAACTACTCAGCTTGCCGTGTTTCTCTCAGTTCGGTGCAGCAAAGTAATAGCAACGATAGCAACAGCAATCAGACAGCTCAGAAACTAGCTGAAGCCTTCGAGCAAAATGCCGATGAGCATGGATTGCAGTAAAATGTCAGTGAAAGGACATACTCATGCCAATTACAGTGGCGAATGTAGCCTGGATTACGCAGACACTTGGCTAGGGGATATTTTTGATCTTGATAGAGGACTCTACTGGAGGACATATCAGCCGCAGACTTTGGAAAGCGCGGTCACTACCACCCCTTCTAGCAAGTTCAGTAACGACCATTACGACAAGTGATTGCTCAACATGTTAAACGGTGCAGGAGTGAAAAAAACAACAAAGCCAAGTGATCTCTTTCTGGGAGATAAAGCAATGCCTATGAACTTGACTCTTCCCCAGAATAAATAATTTATGAGTAGGTTCCACTATACCACAATAAGGACAACTCATAACTATTCCAAAGTGCCACCCAGTACTGGCGTGTCAACCCTCATTCTGGAAACACGTGCCAGTGCGTCAGACGCACCATGCGCAGTTCCGCAGACGTACTTCCCTCGGGTGAAATACGTACCCCATACCCCAAAAACCCCAAACCCTAAAATCCCAAACCCTAGACCCCCAAACACTAAAACCCCAAAACACTAAAACCCCAAACACTAAAACCCCAAACCCTAGACCCCCAAACACTGAAACCCCAAACACTAAAGGCCTCAACCCTGAAACCATGGAACCATAAGTCCTAAAACCTAAAATCGTAAACCCTGTGTGGAATCGAGAAGGCCGAAACCCACTCTGGGCTGAACTTCTGGAGTTTGCTAAAGTTAGCATAGGACATGAGAATACATATATATATACCAACAATAATAATAAATGATAATGACAGTTTTCCAAGGTGGGGAAATCTACCTAATCTATACATCCCTGAGGTTATGTAGGGTTTAGGACTCAGATTCTTAGATGTTGGATTTTTTTTTTGGCGCACCGTTTCTCCATCATCCAGGCATCCCAGAAACAGAGAAGTCTTTACAGCGAGATTTCGGGTTTAGGGTTTAGGGTTCCAATAACGGAGAATCAGATGGAAAGGAAAGCGGAACATCAAATGGACACTGTGGATTTTACAGGGTTTGATAAGGAGTAAGGTTTGCCCATAACTAGGTGTCCCTTTCTGGGGGTCCCAATAATAAGCATCATGGTATAAGATGGTATAAAGGGGTCCATTTTGTGGTCTCCTTATCTATGAAGACCACCAGAAATCGCGGCTCATGAATATGACAATATTAAAAACAATGACGGTGGTGGTAGTACTAGTAGTAGTAGTAGTAGTAGCAGTAGTAGCAGTAGTAGTAGTAGTCGTCGTAGTAGTAGTGGTCGTAATGTAGTAGTAGTTGTTGTTGTTGTAGTAGTTGTTGTAGTAGTAGTACTAGTACTAGTACTAGTACTAGTACTAGTAGTAGTAGTAGTAGTAGTAATAGTGGTAGTAATAGTGGTAGTAGTGGTAGTAGTAGTAGTAGTTGTAGCAACAGTTGTAGTAGTAGTAGTAGTAGTAGTAGTAATAGTAGTAGTAGTAATAATAGTAGTAGTAGTAGTTGTTGTTGTAGTTGTTGTTGTAGTAGTAGTTGTAGTAGTAGTAGTTGTAGTAGTAGTAGTAGGAGGGCCATGTCGCGTATTTGACGGTGGTGTTTTCTGTGCATCTGCGTACAAAATCACTGGCAGGCGCAGCATTCACAGTAGTGCGGGCAGCACAGTTGCCAGGGCGGCTAAACAAATTTTTGCCGGCATCTTTGGCCTCAGAGAACGTAGTTACACAATTGTTGCCGGCATCTTTGGCCTCAACGGACGTAGTTTTCAGCTGTCGCTGCCCTGGGGCGGCGGCCGTTGGTGCCTGGGCGGAACAGGGGCCTGGACTAATGGGAACTACCTTGGACTAATGGGAACTGCCCTGGACTAATGGGGCGATGATAAAATTAAATCAGAACTCCTCACACCCTTGGACTAATGGGGCGTAGCCTGACTAATGGGAACTACCCTGGACTAATGGGAACTACCTGGACTAATGGGGCGATGATAAAATTAAATCAGAACTCCTCACACCCTTGGACTAATGGGGCGTAGCCTGGACTAATGGGAACTA
>CAJNIZ010018469.1:0-28972 GCA_905231905.1 Symbiodinium pilosum
AATAACAACACGATAGGTAGTAGTACTAGTAGTAGTAGTAGTAGTAGTAGTAGCAGTAGTAGTAGTAGTAGTAGTAATAGTAGTAATAGTAGTAGTAGGCTAGTAGTAGTAGTAGTAGTAGCAGTAGCAGTAGCAGTAGCAGTAGCAGTAGCAGTAGCAGTAGCAGTAGCAGTAGTAGTAGTAGTAGTAGTAGTAGTAACAATAATAATAACACTAATACATAATACTGACAATCATCAGCATCATACGAATCACGGCTAACAACTCATGCTGATGATAGCAATTAATACTCATGCCACTACAAAAGAGAGCCTCGCCTGACCCGCTGCCGACGCTTGGGAAAGAGGCTCCGTCAAGTTGTCGACAGATGGATGCGAAAGAAGCAGTTTTACAATCCTTGTCCAGTTTTTTGGATTTCGGCCTTGGGGTTTTGATTTTTGGGCTCAGAATTGGCTCTGGTTTTAGGCGGGGTTCTGGGGTTCATTCACGTAAGGACGAGTTCAGGAGGGGATTGCCAATGAGGGGAGTGAATATAGGGAGTATCAAGGGATACCGCGGATTACATGAGGGGTATATAGGCTCATGTAACCGCCCACCTTCTTAATTAACATCTCTCCTCTGGTTACCCTTTTGGAGGCTTTTGCGCAAGGAGCAACGTGATGTCTCGGACTGCAACCCATATGGCTTTCTGTTTAGGGTTTAGGGTTTAGGGTTTAGGGTTTAGGGTCCATCCTTGGGGGTACCTCAAATAAGGGTTAACATATTCAGGATCGATATTGCGGGCCCTAGTTTCAGAAACTCCCACATTGATTATATGGACACTTGGATTCATGAGCGGCTTGGGCCATAGATGACAGGGTAGCGATACATCAGTTCGCACAGTTGTTGGAGAAGGATCCTAAGTTTGAAGTATGTTACCCCAATGGCGCCTTGAGTAACCCATGTACCTGGGAAAAAGCGGCTTTGTACCGAACGTTTTGCTATCTTCATCTTTTAAGGTGGGTCTGAGGTTGCTCTAGGCACTAAAGCACTGGAATTCTTCTGGATGTGTGATGCTCGATCTGCACGCTGCGTTGGGTTAATTAAGGGTTCGGGGTTTGGGGCTACGGTTTCCCGTAGGATGCTGCATTGAACTTATCGGATGGCGTCTGAGAGTAGGTCTAGGTAAGCCTGCTCGATAAAGGAACCTGCAATAAGACTGGTATTATGTCAGCTCCCTCCAGAAAATGGCCACAAGGCTGTTATACCACACTGCCATGACATGCAGGCTGTATGCAGTACTGATTTACCTGGGTAATCAGGCAGCAAGCATAGTGGCGTTTCCAAAATAGTATGCCTCAGGAAACCCTAAACCTTGAACCTGTGATCTACAACAGCCACAGGATTTCTGGCTGCTTGGCTACTTGAAGGCTCGAGAGACAGAATATCCCTGAGCCTAAATCCGAAACCAGATGCCTAAATCCTAAACACAAGCTTATAGTTTAGGAGGACCCCCACCCTGTAATACGGGCATAATGGGAATAAACGAGGAACCCAACATAGTCCTTATTATCCCTTACAGTCACTATTACTGGGTGAGGGTCGACCTAACTTAAAGTTTATTTTCTCCTGCTAAGTCTCGGGAGTCTTCAAGTACCCGTAATTCCTACACTTTATAGAGTCATGCTGAAAGCCCAACATGTCAACCAAACATGAGCCCGAAACCATCATATTGTTTTTTGGTCACGCTAGTTCTTCTTTTAGGGTTTAGGGTAAACACCCTCCCACCTGTAATCTAGAATCTATCCCCAACTCTAGACAAGCTTTCGTATGGGGCATGCTTAATCTGTGGGAGGGGGACCCTACACCCATAACTCGATACCCTCCCCGAATATATCCCCTACTGTAGCCCTATATAACACCCTAGGGCTCCCAGTTACCTAAATAGTAGGCTACTGGGCTATGGAACTATAGGGTATATGGAACCTAGAACCCATTATTTAAGTAACCGGAGCCCTAGAGACAGTTTTTCATTTTAGTAGACCCTAAATTTTGGGACTATCAAGTACCCAAACCCTAAACCCTAAACCCTAAACCACCCTAAACCCTAAACCCTAAACCACCCTAAACCCTAAACCCTAAACCCTAAACCGCCAAAGCCTTGCCTAGGGTCGACTTGTGGCCCCGCAGCGAAGCTGCAACCAAAGCCTCCTGCGGCGTAGCGGATCCTTGCGGACACGCTTACATAGTTTAGGGTTTAGGGTTTAGGGCTTAGGGGGTTATAGGGCTTAAGATGTCAGGTTATACTTATGCTTGGGGTAACCACGATAAGGCCATCGAGGGGCATTCTAAATAGGGTTATAAGCCCAGTTATAAGTAGTTACTAAGTTCCATGAACCTCCAAGTAGGTTAGACCTAAACCCTACACCCAAAACCCAAAACCCTGAAACCCTAAACCCTACACCCTTAGGTTAATTATGCCGCGGGCATTACTTCGGACAGCTCAGCTAGCTGACACACAGGATTTTTCGGCTAATGTAGACTCCTAATCAATACTGTAGTCTCCTTAGACCTATAATAAAACTAACATTTTTAATATTTCCTTAGGGTTATACTATAACACAAATTAACAAAAATCCTAAGGACAGTGCAGAATAAACACCCTCCCCTTTAAAGGGATAATATAGGGATCCTAATATTAAGACCCTGAAAAGGACGGGGGTTCCTAAACCCTAATTAGTGAAGCTGAAGGCCTCGTGCTGTAGGCCTTACGGGGCTTAGCGCTTCGGTATATATGGAGTGTAGGATTCCGGAACTTCAGGGTTTCAGGGTTTGGTGCTTGGGGGTTAGGCTCTTTAGGGAGTTAAGGATTTAGGATTATTGGAAGTTTTTCGGGGACCATGAGGCTTTGGATTTAGGGTGGTCGAGCTCTTGGGGAGGTTCGATTCGCACCGCTATTGAACTGGCAGAGAGGACCAACCTCTTAAGAACACTTGGCCATGCAATGCGTTTAGGGTTCATATGGTTTAGGCTTTATTGCGAACCCCTGTATTAATTTAAAATTGCCTACAACTGAGGAGCGTACTGCATGAACTCTAATCAGGCAAGTTCAAGAAATGACCGAGAAGAATGCAGAGCTACCTACCCCAGAGGGTCCATATATACAGCTATTAGGGAATTGGGACCCATAATTCCTTCTATAGTATGGTATTTTGGGGCCTAATTCCCTAATAGTTGTATATATGGACCCTCTGGGTACCTTTGCATTCGGACAGTAGGCTCGATTTAGCTCTGAGGGTCCAAGTGGTACGAAAATTGCAGTCTGGGTTTCAAGGAAGTATATGGGGGTTTCCCAAAATTAGGGGTACCATTTTGGGGGTCCCTATAATAAGGATTATAGTATTTTGGGGTCTATATTGGGGTCCCCTTATTTTGGGAAACTACCATATGGTAATTGAGTACGTGGACTAAGGTAATGTGTAAAGCTTAGGGTGGAGCATAATCAGTTTCTACAGGCATTTGGGGCCCAATGAGATCGGTGGGGGGGTTCTTCGGGTTGGGCGCTGGGGTTCATCAGAGGCGCCTCGAGACCGAACGCCAAGACTCCGAGTACCAAAATGACCGAGTGGTTGGGACTTGGGAGTAAGAATTATAGTATAAGCCTTGGACAAATAGATGATCACCAGGTACCTGGACTCTGGGGGAAAACATGTACGATAAAGGCACGCTGTCGCCCATGGCTACACGGACTACCACACATGGACTTTTTTGGGGCTCTGGCACTTGCTTCCTTAGCTCCATTTCCCCTAGGACGATAACAAATGCTTCTTGAAGTGCTGTAAGACACCCATACCAAACAAAAGCACGAAGGATCCATAATATGGAGGCAGTAAACCCAAATCTCCACATGCTTGTCCTCATAAACACATACACAATCCCAGCTTCCATCTGTCTTTCCAGTCTCTTGTCAACAGTGGGCCACCTTTGGCAGCTTGCAAGACCCTTTAATCCTAAACCCCCTAAACCTTAAACCCTAATTCCAGTCCTGTCTGCGGCATGGGGGGCCCGGAGACAGCCAACCTCTCAGAAGAGAGTTCATCGTAGCCCGACCTCGCTGCAAGCTCCAGAAGCTATATGAGCCATAGTCTGAACTCCTTCAAGGGGGTTATATACGGGGACCAGATAGGGGAGTATTTGGGGGTGTATTAAGGGGGATACTAGGAGTTTAGACTAAAGCTCATATGTCATACAGTACTAAAAGCGCTGCATGCCCCCTAGCTTTGGCATAGAGGTATTCCAGCACACAAAGGCAACGCAGGTTTTTTTAGTGCGGACCGCATTATGCATGCGCTTGGGGGTATCTGGTGACTTATTGGCCAAGCGTAGGTATCCAGACTTACCTCAGGGATGTAATTATACAACTTATCCTTGCTTAGGGTTTAACATTTAGGGTCTAAACTGCAAGTATCCCCGCGAATAAGCCCCAAAATACTCCCCTATATCGTCCCTTATATAACCCTCTTGAAGGAGCTGAACAAAAAAGACAGGCGTCCCCTTGCGCACGCCCTTGTCATCAGCTTTTTTGTTTGACACCCGTGCGCAGTCATGAGCTTTAGGATTTAGGGTTTAGGGACCCAAGCACTAAACCCTAAACCACATGGGGTTGCAGCGCAGATTGGGCGACATAAGGGGACAGGGGGCACAACTTGGACTACTGTTCAACCTCCAAACCCGGCAACCACCAAACACTTCTTTCGGGTTTAGGGTGTAGGGTCGAGACTGAACCCTGAAACCCTGGGCCCCTGGACCGTACCTGGAGTATACCCTATGTACCTTTCGACGAAGAGGCGTTGAATCCATTATTGCTTTGGCATCTTTACTTTCTAGAGGGACGGGAGGCGTGCTACCCCTGAAGTCCTAAACTTGTTGGGTTTAGGGTTTAGGGTTGAAAGCCAAAATCCAACCATGCCAAACTTCCAACTCTCGCTAAGCTGCAAGAGAAGCTGTGCCACTTGCAAGTGGCCTGGCGTTGGAGGTGCAAGTGTCATGTTCCAGGGCATGGGTGCGAGGACGGTTTTCATAACGAATATGAACCACACGTTTTAGGTTTTAAGGTTCTTAGGGTATCCCCGGCCACAAAATAAAGACCAGAGTATAACCATGTGATAGTCGTGGGGTCCTACTTTGGGGTGTTGAGGTCACCAAACTCTCTCATGCTTGGACTTTTGGTGGTTCATGGGATTTAATAGCTTATGACTGCTTGGGATTTGAAATCCCAGTTATAGATCCCTGCAACTGGCCGTGTCGGGATTGCGCCAATTCTACGTAAGGTTAAAAGCATGAATCCTAAACCCTAAACCCTAAACCCTTAGGGGTTTCAAATTCCATGGCTCTGGGCCCGTTCTAGGGTTTGCGGTTTAGGGGTTTGGGGCTGAGGGTTCAGGGTTCAAGGCTTTGGGTGGTGGCTCAGCGCTCCCAAAATGCACATCATCATCATGCCGTTGAACCGCAAATGAGGAGGAATAAGCGGATGTTCCCACGCGCGAATCCAAGCAGATGAACAGCCGCGCAAAAACAAACCAACTAATTCAGCAATGCGCTCACCCTAAGGGTCCAAGAACTCAAATCATGGGTTTTAGGTCCCAAATACCTTCAGGTCAGTCTGCAATGGCTTCCGCAGAGCAACCGCTGTCAGCCAACTGCTTTTAGCTTATCACGTGTAGGTGTTAATGCGAATTTGATATGCTTACACCCCTAACCCCTTAATCAGGCAGGTAGCCCTAATCATAGCGTGCAAAATAATGGTAAACTCTTAGATGCGGAAGCGACAAGCCTGCTGGCCTTTCTACATCGATAAAAATTCGCCTAAGCTAGTCCAGCCTCAGGGTGTTTGGAACCGACTTGAAAGCCCCTCTTCCGCCTTGCGGACCACCAACAGCCCTGGCCCCCCCTCCCCCGGTTGTGGGCGGCGCAGTCAAGCCACCGTCAACAATAAAGTTTGGGACTAGAGACTGGTGAGCATCCCGACGCCGCCCCCCCCGCTACCCCCCTGAACACCCCCTGCCCACATGGTGCCAAACACCCAAAGCCTTCCAAGCCGAACATTCCAACTACACGGGAACAACAATCACCACTGGAACCTATACTCTTTTCCAACGAAGTTATGGAACTTCAAGGAGATGAAACTCTGCATGTACATGCCCAGGGAAGACAAAAGGCAATAGACTCAATAGACCAAAACAGGCAGGCGACAAGAAACGAGAAACGGCCCAAATCCGCGCACCCTGAACCCTCAATCTACGCCCCGAACCCCATCCCCAACCCAGCACCAAATCTTAAGCTCATCTTTACGTACCCCTAGAACACCACCCATTAGCCTAATCCCCAAAATGAGCCAAAAACCAACCAGAAAACTCCAGAGGCCCAAAACAGAAGCCTCGATCTGCTGCCAAGCCCAGTGAGGACCAGCCTACCGGCAAACTTTGGTGCGTAGGGGTTAGGGGTGCAGAGTTTAAGGTTTAAGGGGGTTCAGGGTTTAGGGTAAGAGGGTTATGGGTTTAGGGGTTAGGGATCCCATAGTGGCAACCCTAAACTTTAAACCGCCGTCAGGACAATAATTGGAGAAGCAGATGGGAGAGAACATGAACCATGAGATGAACACTGGTGTTATCTCGGGCCTGTCGGCAAAAGTCAATGAGTTGGGTTTAACTAGGGTTCTGGGTTTGGGGCTTAGGGTCTGGTGTTTAGGGCTTTGTTACAGTCTACCTGGAATAACCTCTATACCTACAGAAAGAGGAGGGGTTTGTACCTGACATTTGGGCATCTTTACCTTTTTAAAGGGTCTGAGGCTACTGTAGGTAGGGCTTAGGCTCTATGTTTCAGGGTTTACGGCTTGGGGTTCCGGGCTCTGGGCTTACCTGCGTAGCCAACTTTTAGAAAAGCCACAAATGACATATTGTTGCCCAAAAAAACAACCACTTTGGCAACAACTACTTTGTGGGGCTGTCTGTTTGGCTGTCCAGGTAGCGTTTAGAGCTTCGGGTTGCATGTTTGGGTCAGGGTTTATGGTTTAGGGTCAAGTCCTGCATGCCCCTATGTACCTAGGCCGCTACGAACTATGGTGCGGTAGTAGGCACAAGGTCGTTTCTGGACTCTGGGCAGCAATGGTAGCGTTGACAAGTTTTCGTCTGAGACTTGAGGAACCATTCCAAGGCATTATGAGACTTTCAGCTCAGGGTTCCGATTCCTTCTTGGGATACAGGTACTGTAAAACAAACTATCTTGCTTTTTTCGTGTATCCACAACCCTATACCCTTGGTTTCTTGGGTGGTATCAAGAATGACATAGATGTTATGTCCAACAATGTTGCGGGTGCACGGCTGAGTTGAGTTTAGGGTTTGAGGCTTGGGACTTGTTTGAAGCACTGGGTTTGTCCCAGACTCAAGGTTTAGGGCTTGGGGCTCATGGATTAGGGCTGGGGCTTAAAGCAACATTGAGATTGCTTGGAGTTGCCTAGACCCTCTGTTCTGGTACGAAGAGCCACAAAACAGTAGATTTTAATGGTCTCCATCCCCGCTTTGGTCAGTCTAGTATTGAAAATGCAAGAAGCGCTACACACCAGATCCCACAGGAATGAGCATACGCAAAGGTCTGTGTACCCTGTACTGATCACGCACTAGAATCAAATCCAGAAGCCCCACAACCCCCGGTACTAACCTACTTGTATGCTAGACCTTCCCGAGCATCCAAGTAGTCATCACAACTCACTGGGAACCCCTGAAAACATGAGGACATCAGGATAAAAGCCCAGTAGCACCCTTCGGAATCTAGCAGCCATCTTCGTACCATACTTGCTATGTGCCACGCATGAGAGGCCATGCCAAGTCGGGGCTAAAGCTTGGCCCGCCGGCCTTCGAAAGAGTTCTGCGGCGGCCTTTCCAAGCTGGCTAGCAGCGTTTGAACCATGCCTCCATCATGTCAATGTTGGGCTTTGCCAGAAGCGCTAGGATTTCAGGGCAGGATCCGAGGGATACGTACGGAGTAGCTGTTCAACACTGCTGAAGCCGGAGGACCTCTACTGGCAGGATCTCTTGCTACAGTCAGAAGTGAAACCATCCACATACAAAACACTTTCCACAAGATCCTAGGGGCTCTGCAAAATCGTTGCGTCGAACTTAGACATGTTTTGGTTTAGGTCGACGGTCTCAGGTTCCCTCGCAGGTGACCCTTGCAAGGTCAAATCCGCAAGCCGAAGCCCTGAAACCCAAACCCTATCTGGGTAGCGAAGCCCGGAGTTGTTCACAAACAACCCCTTTTTCCGGAGTAGGACTATTTTCTCTACGGCTGTTTTGGCTACCCAAGCGATACCTAAACCTCAAACCTAGGGCACCAGAAATGCCTCAGACCGAATCTAAACTGTGGCACGGTCCGTGGTTCCTGCAATGTATGTGTAGGATCTATGGGGTTTGGGGTTTAGGGTTTGAGGTTGAGGGTTTGGGGTTTTCGGTTGCTACAGTTCAGGGGGTCAAGCTGGAGGGATTCGAGGTTGAGGGCTTCAGGGTTTGGGGAGTCAGCGTTTGAGCGTCCGCTTTTGCAGCATCACATGAATCATAGCAGGACCTTTTTGGCATGAACCTTGCCCGAAGCGTCCATGTAGCTACATTGTACATGCTTGGGCGCAGTTATCTGGGAAGCCATTGGGGTCTCAGGAAACCCTAAGCCCTCAACCTAACTAAATGGACCCTTCTGGTTCGGGGCATCATCAGACACATGGAAAGGCTTCATGACGTCTGCCCTATTAATCAGCATGCGCCAGATTCTCTTGACATGCCCAATTAAGTCTAGGGCTTAGGGTGAAGGGTTGTAGGGTTTAAGTTGAAGGTATAGGGTCTAAGCACTCAATAACCCTCTACTTCTGCAACACCCGTACCACAAATACTAATGCTAAAGCATTCAAGTCCTAAACCCTAAACCCTAAACAACCCCTAAACCCCTAAACCCTACAACCCTACACGCCAATCTTGAATCCTAACCTGCAAGCTTACTGGGGGCTAGTAAGGATAAGGGAAATTTAGCGTTTAGGGTTTGGGGGAGATATTATATAGGCATAATATTCGTGCGACCACCAAGAGTACATCTTGAGCTCGGAGACCGAAAACATCCAGCTGGGATGTCTAACCTTCTGCTTGGTAGCAAGCGAAGCAAACCCTAAACCCTAGATCCTTAGTCGTCCCGGTATAAGCCTCTATACCAGCCCATGCCCCCCCCCATTTGCGAGTGAGCCACTAAACACTACACCCTGCGCTATACCTGGAAAATTAACCATGAAACACTAGTGTTATCCATAATTGTGAATACAACTGGATATATAGGTTGCAAACTGGTCATAACATCGGTGATTTCGTATGGCTTACATTTTTGCTTCCGAACAAGTCTAAGTAATCAATAGTCACATTAAAACCCAGGCGCCCATAATTGGGTACATCGCCTAAACCCTGAACCTAATCACCAAACCCTAAACCCTCCTAGACCCTCAGGGTTTTCCATGCCCCAGGAGTTTCCCACCTGCGTCGCCAGCTTCCGATGCTAAGTGCAGCGGGCTGAATCCTTCAAAGACTGCTGGTGAGGGCTGACTTGGAGGTTTGTGAAGCCTAGTCGCAACATATGACTGGGCTTATAATCCTAATTTGGGGCACGTAACTCCTTCAGTCTACTTAGGGGGGAGTATAAGGCGGGTGCTAGGTCCAGCTGTGCGTAGTTCCTAAGTCCTATCAACCTCCAAGTGGGGTGGTTTGCTCGGGGTTACGGAGAAGAAGATGACAACTGCTATAGCATTTCAGAGTTTGGTGCTTAAGGTTTCAGGTGTTGATAGAGGAAGTCTTGAAGGACGTCTTGCACGATTCCAGGTTACGTAAAGTACTCAGAATTGCCATGCTGTGGTGCACTTAAAAAGATGGAGCTGGAACACTTCCATCATTTGGGGTTTTCAGGCTCTGGGGGTGTACGTAGGGCGAGCGGAGGATTTACAATCTTGGATTTAAGGTTCTGGATTTGGGCTACGTATATACATCAACCAGGCTGAATACAAAGGTTTTGAAGCTTGAAAGTTGAAGAAATGCCTCTTGCCAAAGTGTTGCCCTTTCCTGTGATTTTCTGTGGCACGCCGAAGCAATAGAAGTGGGGGGGGAGGGGGGGGTGTCTCCAGGGCTTCATGAGTGGTGCCTTCCCGTGTAGATTCTGAAGGAGACCCTCCACCCGCAAGATCTTTGACAAGCGAATAATGTAGGAGCCTAAACAAGGGTAAGGATAGTATAGGGATGACAGAGGGTTTTGTAGGGTTCTATGAGTTGCAGACAATATTGCTCAGATCATGAATGGCCATGGCTTGGGAATGTATTAGGGACTACACATACTAACCTACCACATGTACCCCTATATCCACCTTCAATGGTACCTGTGTAAGCCTAATCTCGACAGTAGCTTTCATGGGCAGTATATAGCCCTAAGGGTCCAAGAACCCAAATAATGGGGCTTTAGGGCCCAAATAGCATTACCAGTATATTGTTTGGGCCCTAAAACCCTATTATTTGGGTCCTTGGACCCTTTTGGTAGGCCACTGAAACGCTGCATGGCTATTGCCTTCAACCTCGCTAGCTCATCTGACAATTTTCATAATCGGGGGTCACCCCAAATTGACTTATTATCGGAAAGCCCAAAAAGGAATCAACATTTTCGGGAATCCCATCCGATTATCCAAATCATAATCCTTCCAAGGCTTGAAGTTTGACAAGCCGGGGTATATCTCCTAAATAAATGAAAACCTTATACTTGTACGAATATTAGAGATCCCCGCCCCCACCAGTAATATTAAATATGGCCCCAATATACTATATAATGTCTCTTAAGTGGGGAGTATCTAGTCTTAGGGAGTTGGGGGGTATTCAATACTACTATGAAGGGATTAGCACTTGTGCGATTATGTCGGGTAAGCAGACCCTAACCCTACACACACCCCAGACCCCTAGAAACTTAATCCTGAACCCGAAGCCCCGAAGCCGAAAACCCTGAGCCTTGCACCCCTGTCTTGAATCCTTATGAGCCCCTACCCCTAAATTCTTCAGCCAGGGGTTAACGCAACTTGTATAGGGTGAGGCCAAAACGGAAACAGGAAACAAGGCAAAAGCGGAAATTCGAGCAAATCCCACCACTAATTCGCTGAACACGCCGCACCTGGAACATATAGTTTATAAACAACCTGGCTAAACCCTAAACCCCAAACCTTAAACCCTCAACCCCAAACCTTAAACCCTAAAGCCCAAACCCTAAACCCTACAGCCGAACGCTACACCCTTAACCCTACACCCTAGCCCTCAACCCACAACCTTAAACCCTAAGCCCTACACCCTTAGCCCTAAACCCTCATGTAGGCGCCAGCTTCCTAGGATGGGATCCAACACCGCGGGCGATGCCGTGGCGAGGTCATCCTGCGCTGGGAAAATCGCGTGTGCAGGGATTAAAGGTTTAGTGTTTAGGATTTATTTAAGGGTTTGAGGGTTTGGGGTTTAGGGTTTATTTAAGGGTTTGAGGGTTTAGGGTTTAGGGTTTACTAGGGCTTAGGGTTTCTGTATGGCTTAGATTCTTAAGGTAGGGTTTGTGGCCTGTAGGGTTTAGAGGTTAGTTTTTGGTGCTTCAGGTTTAGGGCTAGGTGTTGGGGTTTAAGAGTTCAGGCTGCAAGTGCATATGGGTTTAGATTACTCCCTACTTTAAATTCGATAACCGTAATCAATATGGAGCAGGGTTTATGGTACCCTTTGGGTTAACGAATGCATCAAAGCCAAACCCTTGACCTTTTTGGATGAGGCCTCCTGATATCATCTCTTTTCAGGCCCTTTCAAAATATATTCCGGCGGTTTATTTGTGAGCTTCTCTTACTGAGAGAGTCCAATATCCTGCAATTCAGATTTACTTGAGGGGTATTGGGCTCTCTTGCCTTGAGCCCAAAACCCTGAACCCCAAATCCTAAACCTTATAAGCCCTAAATCCTAAAACCTAGAACCTAAACCCTAAAGCCTAAATCCTAGGACCCTAAACCCAAACCCCTAAATCCTCAACCCTAAATCCAAAACCCTAAACCCCAAAACCCAACAACCCTAAAACCCCCAAACCCAAGAAACCCAAGAACCCTAAAGCCCTCAAACCCTAAAACCCTAGACGGACATCCCTGAAGCCTCAGGAAATCCACAGGCAGCCCGATGCCAGGGAGTCGGCAGCCAACGAAGCCGGAGATTGAAGGCTATCCTCCCGGGCTTAGGGTTTAGGATTTAGATGGATTTAGGGTTTCAGATTTCGGGTTTAGGGTTCAGGGCTTAGGATTTAGGGTTTAGGATTTAGGGCTTAGATTTAGGGATTAGGCTTGGGGTTTAGGGCTTATTATCCAGGACCCTCCTAGTACGCCGAATTGGGGCTCTGAAATGGCAAAGAAAATGGAACATGCAATGGCAACTGGAACGAGAAAAGCATTAAGGTGCCGGGATCCTGCAAGTACCTTTAATTAGGGAGATAGGGTCCCTGATAGCGGTTACCCTCCACCCTAGCAAAGTGTGAGGGTGAGAGTTTTGTGTAAAGCTTTAAGGTTGTTGGGCCTATTTAGTCCCCCCTAAGTAGATAGAATATGGCTTTGGGTACATTATAATAAGATCCCCATATACCCCATATTCTATCTACTTAAGGGGACTATAAACCTTAAACCCCAAGCCCTGGCGGTCTGAGGGCTTTAGGGTGTAGAGCTTCAGGAATTTTTGGCTTAGGGTCTGGGACTCGGATGAGAATGGGGAACCGGGCTCTGACGATTTGTATGGGGGATCGTAAGTGTAGGGTATAGGGTTTCGCGGAGATCACCTAGGTGGATCCCCCCAGTGACGATAAGCGATGATGAGACTCGATTAGGCAACTCATGTATTCCTAGTCCACTATTACAGGGTTTGGGTCCAACTAAAGGATCATACAGGTGCAGGCTTTAACTATGGCGATAACATCTCTCCGTTTACTTTTTTCCACGAAATGCCCATGCTTCTGACAAGGGAAGTACCTGCGCAAACAAATATTGACATGGGAGCTTCCGAAATTGTTATCAAATTTAAAGCTCTGAGAAAATGTATATACGTATCATTTGTATAAAAAAATAAATATTCATACGTAGTGTACCCCTCCTTTTGAGATATGACCATAGAAGAAAGACACCGCAACAATACACGGATAGCGGTTTTGGCTGAGGCTGGTCAAAGTACAATACCTCCGACTGCCGACTGCCGTTTTTGGACCGAAGTATCCAAGTATAAGGGTTTTCGGTCGCAAATACCATTCCAACCATGGCGTTCGGGACCTAAAACCCTGGTATTTTGGTACTTGGACTCTTAGGGCTCTCGATAGATAATCCCTATACCCTCAACCCAAATCCCTAAACCCCTAATCCGCTAATTGAAGTGAAGCTGGACGAGATCATTATACTTCGCCCAGCTGAGGAATTGGAAGCGCATCTTCTTGCCGGATCCTGCTCCCTTACCTTCTCCCTTCTGGCCCGTCATCAGAGTCTGCTGAGCGCCCGAGTCAGCCTTGTGCGCACTCGTCGAAGCAGCCTCAACCTCTCGGAAAGATCAATCTGAGCAAGAGCCAGCGGTAGTAGCGTAGACCGAGTTGGCTACCGCCTTGTAAGCTGCCTTACGCTGCTCGTATTCCAGCACGACCTTGTGGGCTTCTTTCCATGTGCGAGGGGCCCGCAGCACGGGTGCCGTCGTCGGTCTGCCAGAGACGCAAATCTCTAACCCCCCAAGCTCAACAGACACATTTGGTGGGGGGAGGGGACTTTAAAGGGTTTTTTTGGTCATGCCTCCTTACACTTGCTAGCTGTTAACTATCAGGCCATGAAGGCATGGAAAAGAAAGTGGACAGTACTTTAATATTTGTTAATATATAGGGATTACCATAGGGACCCATCTCTCCCTTCCGGCTAGACACCGTTACCTTACTCTTGTTCCATAGGGCTCCAGTTACCTAAATAATTGGGTTCTAGGTTCTACAGTAAATACTCTGTAGTTAAATAGCCCAGTAACCGACTGACTATTTAGGTAACTGGGAGCCTCAGTGATTGCTACCACCAGTCTTACGATTAGGGTTTCTGTCACCGTGACTACTTTGACCCCCTGAGGACTAAACCCTCCGTTTCCGGCCCCAAACCGACCATACTGAACCTGGGTACCTGCTGATGGAGGTTTAGGGTTTAATGCTCAGAGACCAGAGGGTACTTCCTCCATTTGTAACTTGTTGCTACCGGGAATGAAACCTTGCATCATACAAAGAGCCTTTGCATAATTTGCCGTCGATTCCGGAAAGGGGGGCCGCAATATGGACCCAAATACGCCATAATCCTTATTACAGGGACAAAAAAAGTAACTCAAGTTTGGGAAACCCCGAATCCCTATGTTTGCCCCTGTATAATCCCTGTATCCCCTCTAAAGGCACCCCTCGTTTTGATGCTGTGTGAGCTTCCGCCGAGCCACGAGATGCGATGAACCTCATCGTTGCCAACAGGCTCCACTTCATGCTCCTGGGACTCTCCCATGCCGGGTACAGAGGAGCCTACAAATTGGATGTGGTTGTGAGGTATGCAGCTACTGGATTACAGGCTATAGAGCGCTTACCTTCCTAAGATTCTTGCCCTAAACCGTAAGCCCTAAACCCCAAACCTTAGGTCAATCCCCCCATAGTAACGACTCCTTAAGATGGAATTCATAGGGCCTAAATATGCCTACAATAGTCCCTCGTGGTACCCATTACTGGATGGGCGATTGACCCTACCTTAACCTTAACCCTAATCTTTGTTATCTTCCCTTTCATCCCGAAAGGCGTCTTTCACAAAACAATTCAGCACCAGGCCTTCATTCTCCACTAGCCGCCCCCCAAAAGCTATTAATAAGCGTGCTACCACTACCCCGATTAAGGCGCAACCTAGGCGGGGTGGTGTGGAGGCGGCTAGTGGAACTATGCACGTGCAGGGCACACGAGTGGACGTGCCAGCAAATCCGTGTCAATTCTGCTGGAGAGCCTTGAAGCTTCATGGGACTTAGTAACGACTTATAACTGGGCCCATAAGTGGGCTATGCGTCCAAATACAAGTAGGTACTCATGAGCCTTCAAGAAGCCAAGTTGTCATAATGACCAGAAATTAAGGGGTAAGTCTAGTCCCGTTCTGCTGTCTTCTCTTTCATGACACCACAGAGTAAAGGCTCTGAACCCAAAATCTTAAGTCTTAAGCGGTTGCGGCCTAACCCAATCAATCTCGCAAGTGGAAGCTCAGACGAGTCTCCATGTCCGGTGGAAAGAGCACCAACAAGCCTGGCTGCGGCAAGATCTCGACGACCTCCTCCTGCTCAAGCAGCTGGCGTCTGAGGTCGAAATCATGGGTCAGTATGGGCCCTTCACCCTGGGATCCTTATATGCCTACTATATACCTTATATGTACCATCAAGGACCCCTAGAATCCCCCTAGAAGGCCTACCGCAAGCTAAATTCCTGGAAGCGCCAGGACTTTGAAGGCTGGAAAGGACAGTGCGAGACCTAAAGGACTACAAGCTGCAAACGTTTTCTAGTTTGAGTATCTTCCTAGCTAGGAGGACCGACGGCCTCCTTGCGGGCTCATGTGGGACAAGAAGATCTCGACCCTAGACCCCTGAACCCGGGACCTGCCCCACCCACCCCTCAACCCCCTAAACCTTACGTCTAAACTGGCTAATGAAATATGATTCTTTTAAACAGTTTGAAGATTCCAACATCTGGAGTAAGGCCATTGGGGGGCCGGTTCGAGGGACCAGCTTCTGCAGAAAACATCTTTTGCGATGAGGTCGGCGTTGTCGCCCTAGCTTCCCCTTAAGTTATTAACTCTAGACTCTAAGCTCGAATGCTACACTCTACATACGCAAATGTCGTAGAAAGCTGAATGGTTTTACAAACTAGTATGTCGTAAGCCCTATTCCCCAAGGGTCCAAGTACCCAATAATTAGGTACTTGGGTTTTGGGTCATAGTAAGTATAGTATGGGTTTTGGGTAAGTGTATGATTATTAGGCACTTGAATCCTAAACCTTAAACCCTTAACCCTAAATAGCCCTATATCTCCCCCTTTAAAGGGACGTACTGTGGATGGAGGAAATCTTGCACCACCTACATAATAGGCATTGGTTATGAAGCGACGATGCATCCCCGCACCCCCTTCTTAACATTGACAACTGTTCTGTCTGAGGCGGTGCAAGATTTCCGTCGTGGGAACAAATTTGCTTCTGGAGGCTTTCAATGCCAATGTTAAAAAGGTGGTACGGGGCTCTAAGAAATTCACGTCATAAAAGCGGTGCAAGGTTTCCTCCATCCACAGTAGGTAAATGATTATAGGTACTTGGACCCTTAGGGTTCTATACACATTCTATACCCCTAAGGGTCCAAGGACGCAAAGAATAGGGTTTTAGGGCCCAAATACCACTGACATTATAGTATTTGGGCCCTAAAACCATTTTATTCGGGTCCTATATACCCCTTATATAGGCCTCATATGTGACTGTATATCCCCCTTTAAAGGGACCCTGTTATTTGGGTCCTTGGACCCTTAGGGTACAATATCCACTGGAGGCCCTGGCCTCGTAGGTGAAGAGTCGAAGCGGCGAAGAAGAGCCAGTCGCGTAAAAGACGCCTTTCATGCTGGTGAGAAGAGGTATAGGGTTTAGGGTTTAGGATAATACCTGAAAAATCCTAGTTACTAAGCGCCGTGGGGCCCGCAAAGCTGAATCTTTCAACCGCGGTAAGATCATATGAGCACCCGAAGGAGTTGAAGATTAGCTACACATCTGCTAAGCGTCAGCGTCAATTTTTGCCCCACTGCATAAGGGGCTATGGTACATTAATCGGGGGTCCCTTTTCATTATTGCGGCACCACGACCTACTTTGTGGGTGCGAACCCAGCGAATACCTCACCGAAGTACACTGGTTCGCTTGTGGAGTTTGATGTAATGTTCCTTGTTTTCCAGCGAAATCAGAACAAGGCTAGCAAATGACCTAGCATAGGCTTTCAATGGTTGAGAACTTTGCTGCACTCAACGCTCCCTTTGGTGGTTGAAGGCCATGACGGAGGATCTGGGTAGAACCCTTCAGAATATATTGGGGTGATTTAGGGATAATGGAAAAGAAAATGGAAACTACTACATGGTATATTGGGATTTTCTTGGGATAATGGGAAAGATTCAAAATTTTGGGCCAATTTGTCTCCACCAGGCGCTAAAGCTCCGAGAGCCCGGAACCCAGACACTCCCTGCATGTCCCTTGTAAAACCCTTGTGCAGCTCGTGCAAGACAACCCTTGTGGTCCCCTGCATCTTTGCGAAGACACTAAATCCAGCTGCTGAGTTCCAGAGGCAAAAAAAGGCCCTTACTTTGTATAAGGGCAATATGGGCACCCCAAAAATGTGGAAAGCGCACCCAGCTGCTTCACAAAGCCTCAACCCAAAGACATCCGAAGACTGCGCGCCTGAGGCCACAATGGAGGCACTCGCGGAGCCATGATCATGCCGATCATTGAAGTCACCAGGGCGGTTGATGTTGGCCTGAGAGTTGGGCTGCTGGGCCTTGGGATCTGGTTGTACCCTTGGAAAGAGGCATGGTCCTTGTTATGCAGAATCCGAACAACTGGGTTGAATTTCAGGAACTTAAACTAAGTTACCAGAACATGGGGATATCGTAGATACTAGGGTTAGCTTGTTATAGCAGCTTAAAACCTAAACCCTTAAACCCTAAACCCATTTCAGCTCCTTAGCAGCAAGCCAGAGAAGTGCCTAGAGTATCTCCAGACGCATGCCTTCTCAGCAGCTTAGCCAAAGGGTCCAATGGTACCCAATAAGCAAGTCCTTTCAAAAGGGATATATAGGGGTGTGTGGGGTTTAGGGTTTAGGGTCCAATGGTACCAATGATAAGATACTTGGGTTTGGGGTAATAGTAATGATATCTGATTATTAGGTACTTGGACCCTTGGGGTTATGAACTTCCAAAAGAAATCGGGCACCAGCATCCGACTCCGAACCCTTCACTTGCTGGTTCATAATAGGGAAGGAAGGACGAGGATTCAGCTGGGATTGGAATAGAAAACTATAACCTTGTTGCAGCTTTTCTAGGGGCTGCTGTGGGGATCAACTAGTAAGCCAACTCAGAAGCAGGCCCTCTGTGATTGCAGGTGCCTGCCACTTTCTCAAACTTGCTGTCCGTTGTGCGCGTTCCAAGCATCACACCGTCCTCATCGCCAGGATCCCCAAATCAAGCCCATAGCTTTCACAAGTTCACCAAGCACCTACATGCTAAGGCCTAAAAACCGTAGACCTGAAACACGACACCAGTTCAACATGGGCGTACCGTGACAAAACGCAGAACTTTACATTCCTTGCCAGGACCTCTGTGGGAATACTCTGTTGTATTCTTGCCTTAAAGAATACTGCTTCTGAGCACAGAAAGAACACTGTTCTGCAGCACTGCAGGAAACAAAGCGCTTGAGTGCTTCCAGTGGCTTAACGAAATAAGTTGGTATGCCCAGTGCGGATTCAAGGGCCACACGGTGAACATTGAATGCTTTTTGCTCAAAATTATGTTGAAGTTGCAGGATCTGAGTACGGGCACAAATTGCTGGGTATAGCTGTGTTCAACATCTTGTTCATCATATTGGCCCTGGACGTCGCAAGTCAGCATCCTATAGAGTAAACCAACAACAGGAGTCAACACTTTCAACACAATAAGCCCCATCGATTATAGTTTGCTACAAGGGTCACCCCAAAATCAAAACGGATTTCCTTTGCCAGACACGTTCGAGGAACACGAAGAAAAATACTCCGCGGTAGTAGATTCCTGAATGCAACTTATAGAGCTGTGTCCAACTTCGACCCCTAAACCCTAAACCCTACGTGGGGTAACCTATATACCTAGTTTTCGGCATCTTTACCTTTCTAAGGGCCTCACGTTACTTGAGGTAAACCCTAAACCGCCGGGAGTCGGGCGAGCTGCCCAAAGTTGTTTTGGTAACACCCTAAACCCTTAACCCTGAACGCTAAACCGTCAGACGAGCTGCCCAAAGCTGTTCGGCAACCTGGGTTGCTTTTAAGGAACTTAAATTAAGTTACTATATTGGGGAAGCCCTATTACTTACTATATATACCCAATACAGTAACTTAATTTAAGTTCCTTAACAGCAACCCAGCAACGCCACATATGGCCAGCCCTTCATCCTGCAGCGGTTCTGGCGCGCGACCTGCATTGGGGTAATATTGGGGTTTATATTGGGATCATGGAAAAGAAAATGGAAACTACTATATTATAGTAGGGTATATATTGGGGTTATATTGGGTAATATTGGGGTAATATTGGGGTAATATTGGATCTACAGTAAATAATGGGTTTAGGGTGTAGGGAATATATGCCCACTCAGCACCACAAAGTCTACTCTAGGGGCCTCTAGGACTATAGGGTTTAGGGATATTATCCCATAAATGAAGAATCACATGCAAGACGAAACGGAAACTTCTACAGGGGCTTTACAGGAATGTAGGGCCCTACACAATCATCGATATCATGCCAAAAACTATTCGAGGTACACTCTACCATACTTATACAGGGACTAGGCTTTGGGGTCATAAGCACCTCGCCCAAGCCCCAAATTCTTATATCTGATGTTCCAAGCGCCTTTGAATCTAAGACCTACCTAGAGTAGGCTATATACCTAGATAAGAGGGTTTGTGCCTAATGCATTGGTACCTTTCCCTCTTTTCATGGGTCTAAGGCTACTCTAGGTAGCATATACACCGCAACGGGAGTGAACGTCCAGCACCATCCCTAGTAGAACTCAAAGGAGGTAAAGGATTTAGGGGAACTGTTCAGATCACTGGGCCGGCGGGAATCGAACTTTTTTCGGGCCGCTGTGTTCCTATCATTCCATTCCTGTTGGGGGGAGTTAGGGGGAGGTAGGGGGAGTGAGGGCTGGGGGGTGAGGGGGGTGGAAGGTTTTGGTTTGTAACTCCTTTTATTGAACTCTAGATGCCCATGGTAGAGGTTGCTCCAGACTGCACAAGGACCTCATCGAGGTAGGCATCTTGCAAAATACAAGGCATGTACTCTAGACATAGAGGTGATACCGTAATGCCATGATGCATTCAGTTTGCTTTCAGTCTTAGAAGCAACTAGCTACTGCTTAACCCAGACCCATGATTAATAAACCCCCTCTTATTGATAGGGGTCCTAATAGTAAGGCCCTTAAAAAGAGGGGGGGTTTATTAATCATGGGTCTACATTACAGATGTTTTGACTCAATGCAAGTCTCCTTCATGGGATTGTAGCACTAAAGTCCTAAACCCTGCACCCTGAACCCTTAAAAACCCTAAACCCTGAACCGAAACCGTGTGCCTTTGTTCAAGCCATGCACAAACCTTGCAAGGTGGCTCTGCGTGGCGGAGATCAGATCGACGAGGCGATCCTTTGCTCGTCGTAGCTTTAGCTTAGTAATTGCGGTTCAGGGTGTCGGGCTAAGGGTTCTGCAAATGACTGGGCTTGTAACACTTCACATGACGGTGAAAATCATAATAGTTCACAACCCTGAATTCAGGCCATGCTTGTGGGCTTGTATCCCTGCATCTAGCTCAGCAAACTCCAAAAAATCACAACCCTGAATCCAGGCCAATTTGGGTAGTGGACTCATATCCGGATAGCTGGACAAGTTTTAACAATTCACAACCCTGAGTTCAAGCAATTTTTGGGTAGTGGGCCCACATCGCTGCATCTGGCTCAGCAAATTACAAGGGTAGTTGGCTTATAGCCCTACAGATAACTTGGCAAATTACATTTTCATTTTGCGCAACCCTGAATTCAGGCAATCTTGCATAGCGTGGCCTATATCTCTACATATATCTCACCCCTAAACACTAGACCCTAAACCTGAAACCCACTGCAAACATGGGACCCCCAGCTACGGAACTATTCATCAACCCACTGCCTAATGTTAAATATGACCCCACCTCCCCAAATATATGCCATATGCCCCAGTATATGAGGTCTCTTGTAGGCGAGGTTTCAAGGTTTTTATTTAGGGTTTAAGGTTTAGGGTTGAATATGACCCCCCCAATAAGGTCTTATAGGGAATATTTGACATGAAGGGGTGGGGGGGGGGGGGTGTAATGTTGGTATGAAGAGATTCGTATGCCTTTCTAGATCATCCCAAGGAGCTCAGAACAGGAATTCAGAACATTCCCATTCCTAGCTGGAAAACCACATAAACATGGGGGGGTGCTACATTAAGTACTGAAGGTCCCCTCCCACTTTGCGCCCTGCAGATAGTGACGTTTATGGAGCATAAGAGTCAACTTTCACGAGGGCCCTAAGGAACCTGTTATGCACTCACCACAGCCTATCACAACATCCTAGCACAGGTCTTTTCTGCCACGTTTCTTGAACTCCGCATTTTCTACTATTCTGTAACCTACATCGCATGGTCCATGTAATCCAGTCATCTGTTTCCCCAGAACCTGCGCCCCCAACCCTGGACTCCAAACCCCAAACCCACAAAACCAACACCCTATCCCTTCACCCCTAGACTCCAAACCCAAGTCCCCAAAAACCCAAAACCTCTAAACGCCAAACCCTAAATCCTAAACCCTAAACCCTGAACCCTAAACCCTAAATCCTAAATCCTAAACCCTGAACCCTAAACCCTATAAATCCTAAGTCCTGAACCCTAAACCCCCAAACCCTAAACCCTAAGTCCTAAACCCCTAAACCCTAACCGCGAACCCCGGAGATCGAGCCGAGCAGCATCGCTGTAGCCAACCAGGTCTAAACCTATATGTATTTAGAGTTTGGTTTTTAGAGTTTAGGGGGTGCAGGGTTTGGTTTGTAGGGTTTAGGGTTTGGTTGTTAGGTTTTAGGGTTGGGTTTTTAGGGTTCAGGGTATGCGATTTTGGGGACTGCCGCCTTGCAAAAGTGGAAACTACCGACGTTGGAACTATGGGCTTCATCCCGGGCCCCTTTTGCGCCAGGATGGGTTTAGGGTTTAGGGTGTAGGGTTTAGGATTTAGGATTAGGGTTTAGGATTTAGGGTTTAGGGTTTAGGGAACCATGTTAGGGGTCCATTCTTAGGACCGTGGAAAAATGCTATAGGATTTGGGGGAAATCTAGGACCAACACATTATTGATGATTATTTAGCCCTCTCTTTCGACAACGCTCTATTCCTGAAGTAGTCCAGGTCAAGTACATTCATGGACTACCCTATAGAACGCGTGGCCTGCACATCTTCAAGGCGACGTCGTTTTCTGGAATGTTTGTTTCCCATAACCATAGTGGATCAGCAAAGATGCTAAGGGTCTTGGGTTTAGCGGCTGGGTTATGTAGAACTGAATCTCCACCTTTCTTTGGGGTTCAGAGTTTAAGGTTAAGGGTGCACTCCACTAGCTTCTACCCTTGACACTCTAAGCTGCAACATCAAGCTTGCGGGGCGCAGCTTGCTTGCACAGCCACCGGAATGGCCCGACATATTGGAGTCTCAAACTTAGAGCTGGAACGTCCCTAAACCATAAAAGCCTATCAAGGCGCAGGGACCATGAAGGGGCTTAGGGTTTAGGGTCTAGGGTTTAGGGTTAGGGTCTAGGGTTTAGGGTTAGGGTCTAGGGTGTAGGGTTTGGGTAGGGTGTAATTAAGAGTTAGGGTTCGCAAGGATGCTACAGCGGTGATCAGACAATGTTGAACATCTGCACAATGCCGCGAATCCCGCATCCAAATAAGCCTTAAACAGGCCCTCTTGCAGCATCCAAATCCCTTTTCCAGCTATGTCGGCAAACAGATAAAAACTGTAAACAAACCTCAGCATTGACCTGGACATACCTTGAACTGGGCGTCGCACTTTGCCAGCCTCCACGATTACCTTTCAGGCGGCGGGTCCGGTGGTATTAGAGCATTGCTCTGAGCTATAGTCTACACTCCTAGTATCCCGCTTAATAAGACCTACAATACTCCCTTGTATCATCCCCTATATAACCCCCCCTTTAAGGGAGTTTAGACCCTAACCCCTAAATCCTAAACTATATATAATCCGCAATATAACCCGCTATCCGTTCAATGAATTTAGACCATGGCTCATCTGGAGATTCAAGTTGACTGTACTTCTGGTACGCAGTTGTAAGGCTACAGGTGCTTGGGAGTTTTAAGGGGGAGCACCGGAGGGAGTATATGTCACATGTATAGGTGCTAGTATGGATAACGCTTAGGGGTATGTGAGGGAAATCCCTGTTATTGGGCACTCCTAAGTGCCTTTGAGATGTGCATATTCTGTGCTACACACCAGGCTCAAGCAGTCCTACGAATCCTGATAAGCCCACATTCGCATAGGGATTCGGGGACCCACTGCAGATGACTGGGCTTCTAGTGTTTCGGGAAGATGTCGTGGTGCATGGTCTCCCAAACCCTCCAAGGTACCTCGCTCTGCGACTCATTCCTTGGCCCAAAGCGGAATGGCATCGAACACCTCCGCCGCATTAAAAAAAAGCTCCCACACCCCTAATGATGATTTTGCCTCCCAACCTATCTTGGTACGATCTAGGGGTGTTCATTATTAGGGGGGGGTCTTACTAGGGGAGGTAATTGCTAATCATGTAAGATCTTTATCACATTACAAACATGGTAATTTCCCAAAGAAGGGGACCCCAAGGTAGACCCTAAAACATTATAATCCTTGTTATGGGGACACCAAAAAAGGGATCCCTAATTTTGGGAAACTACCACATGAATCTCTGGCATGCTGCTCACAACCCGGCCATTGCTCTCGAGCTCCAGCTGCTGGGAGAAATCTGCCTGAGGGCTGCTTCCATTGGAGTAATATTAGGGTTATGTTGGGGTTATATTGGGATGATGGAAAATGAAATGGAAACTACTATTCAGGGTTTACAGTTGAGAAGTTAGGGTTGAGGGTTTCGGGTTTTGGGCAAGGCCCTTTGCTGCTGTAGGGCTTAGGATTCAATCTTCAAGTTTTGGCTGGGGTGAAAAGGTTGCTTACCCTAAACCCTAAACCCTAAACCCTAAACCGAGGGTGAAAAGGTTGCTTTGGGCAGAGTTCAGCACTCCTACTGTGCTTTGGCATCTTGCCCCACCCCAGGTATTTTGTACCCTAGGAACTAGGAACTGTATCTCCCTGGTGCTTAGTAGGGAATGGGGGAGTCGATCCCTATAGTAATCCCTATATAACCCAATAGTAATCCCCATAATCCATTCCCCCATTCCCTCCTAAGCACCAAGGAGGTATGTAGGTAGGTGATGCCGGATGTCCTCCGTTCACTGTAGACTTTGGGTTTTGGCTTGTCTTGCTCATGGTTAGTGGGAAAACAAGGAATGGATCTTTGTAGCAGTCCCACCATGACCCCAATATTTTCCGTCATATTCCAACCCTTCATTCCAACAAGTTCTGGAGTTTGGGGTTGGGTGCAGAGGCCAAGCCTTGTCCGTGTTACGAATGGGGGGCGGGGGTGGCCTGGGGACTTGAGGGACATACCGGGATTATAGTGGGATAATGGGGTCCCCTATGCGTAGTCGACAAGGGTTATGCGGGCTTCTTTTGGTGCTGAAGCAAACCCTGAGTGTGCAAGTACCCGAGTATGATCTGCGTCTTCAAGCTCGGCCTCCAGCTTCTACGCTCTGAACGCAAAGTCTCCACATGTTGATCACGTATGTATTTCTTCTTCAGTCACTGCATTTCTGCTAAGAATTCAAAGCCCCTTGAGGAATTATTTTGGTGTCTATTTTGGGGCTCCCATTTTTGTAAAAACTACCAGATTTCTTTGAACCGAGTACTGCTTAAGGTTCCCTTGTGTAAATGGCTTAACGAGACCCACAAAGATTCGTAATTGTCCACAGGTATGAAGACATCTCTCACTTCGTTGGGCGGCTGTTAAATTTCAGCGCCATGTTGTAGGCCTGGAAAGTAGGGATTACGAGTTTGGAATTTGAGGGTGCTGTAATTGCTGTACATCGATTGGCGAAATCCTGGAATGCTGTTAAGGAACTCAAATTAAGTTACCAAAATATGGGTACATAGCAAATGATAGGGTTTCCTTGCTCTAATAGCTGAATTGAAATTCCTGGACGTAGACCTTTGACCCAACTTGTTCGTATGCAGCTACTCTCAGATACAGCCACCGTCCTTTAACAGTCAGGTACGGGACCTGTATCCAGAGTGGAGTACAAGGGCAGCATCCAAGCTGTAGTTCATCCAGTGAGCCCAATACCCCTTAATTGAGGAATACGCCCTACATCACATGAGGGACCCTTGTATGACTTATTCCCTAAACCCTACCTAAACCCCACACGTATGTAAAATAATAGCCCTAAACCCGTAATAATCGCCATAACGGCCATTATTCTACATACTTTTGTCCAGGTAAAGCCTAAAAACAAATTCTGGGCAGGGGTTTACATTCGCTGCGACCGCTCCTTGAGTTCGAAGGTTGAGGATTGGCCCAAAGGATTTAGGGTTCAAGAGGTTTCAAGGTTGTGTCTAGGGTTCAGGGTTTAAGGAGTTCAGGGTTGATTGTTTGGGGTTCGGGGTTTAGGGCTCAGGGTTTAGGGTCTATGCGCCTGCATGGGGTTTTTCGAAAAGTAGGGACATCTTAGTTGGGAGTCTCGAAAGTAGGGTATAAAGTATAACGCACTTGTTGGGATCTCCATTAAGGGTTCCCTGTGTGTGGAAATCCCACAGTGGTTGTGCACGTAGGCTTCGATGTACCTACACACAAGAATTTTTACGGCCCGATTGAACCCTGCTCCCTTAGAGTGCAAGTTCTAGAGCAAGAGGCTTATCTAGTTCTAGTGTCGCTCGAGCAAGCTGGGGTGAAGCTCGAGAATGATGAGCTATAACCATAGGTGACCTGTGGTAGATGTTTGGGACGAAAGCCATCCAACCTTTTGTGCCAGAAACAACTTGAAACGAGGCAACCCCATGACTCGACAGTAAAACTTCGGGGTGAGGATGAGAGGGCCCCCTTATAGGGACTTCGTCCATACAGGAACATCTGCGCGTTTAGCAGAACAATGACACGTTGCAGCAATGTAAAGTCGAGCACAACCTCGTGAACCCCCAATCTTCGACTCTGACTTCCAACCCCCGCAGCCTCGTTTAGGACATCGGGGCCCCAGGAAAATTGTCAGGCGAGGCACAAGGCAGTCAGCCAAGTCTTCTCGTAGCTGGGCTGTGTAGATCCATGTCGCTTGAAATTCGCCAGGATGCCTTAGCCATATTCATGGTCGTCAGCTGGGCGGGTGCAGATAAGAAGCATGGACGTAGGAAGAGGAGTAGTAATGGCAGTATGACAGAAGTTCTAGGGCAAGGGGCGGAGAACGGGCAGCAATAGCACTGGCCGAAGACTGCAGCTAACATTGATGCTGCCATGCCTAGACCTTCTACCTGCGACCACAATATGTCTGCTGTGTCATGCTGTTACTTGGGAGCAAAATGTGAATGAGGACCAGCAACGTTGTACCCAGGGGAACGCTGCCACAAGGTCACAAAGTGGAACAGACTCTGCCCAAAGCTACCACCTACCAAATCCTAAAGCCTTTTGGAAATGTCACTCGCGAGGCTGCCTTTAAGGTCGAGAGTAGGGCTACCAAGGTCTGGTAGTAGTTGATGGATTCTGTAGGAATTTCGGAGAGCTGCTTGAAAGCGGGGCTTGTATCAACCTAGGGCCAAAACAGGGGTGGAATCTACCTGGAGCTACCTTTCGCTCATGACAAGATGAAGGCACCTGACTGCTAGCTACAAGACCTTTTCTCATGGGTCCATGGCTACCCCAGGAAAAGTTTAGGGCTGCCCCTTCCACCTTACTGTAGACCGCGCGGAATTCGAACTGAAGCGAACACGAGAAACCTTTCAATTCCCTCTGTAGGCGTTTCTCCAAATTTCTCAAACCCCATGCCCTAAACAGACCCCAACAAGGACTCGCCGAGTCGTCTTATGATACCAATGCGCCCTTGGGCTCCCAGGTCCCCCCGCCATCTTGAGCAACCTCTCAGTAGCTGAAAGCTTCAAAAGTCTCAACCCAACGCTTAGCAACCCACCCTACACCTCGCGCAGACCCTCTTACCACAGCGTTTCTAAGGTACCAACCTCAATGGCGAGTGAGCCTCTGGAATAGGGTTTAATTAGGGTTTAGGGTTTAGGGTTCAGGGGTTTTGGGTTTTGGGGTTAAGGGACCGCGCAGGGGATAAGCGTTAAGGGAAGCCTCGAACCGAGCACCTTAGACCTGAAGCCAGCCAAACCCTACGCTGCAAAAACAAGGAACCTTGAGTTCCCTTGAGTTATGGGGGGTTATATAGGGGTTATATAGGTATATATAGGTTATGTAATTCTTATGGGGGTTATATAGGGATGATGGAAAACAAAATGGAACCTACTATAATGGCCTAGGGTTTTAATAGGGATAACAGGCGCCAAACCTCTGAGTCCATAACTGATACTACCCACTTTGGTCCTTGATTTCCAGAAATGAGTTGGAAGCAGAAACAGGGACCCCCACTCCTCCCGCTCGGCTCGTCGCCAAACCGCCCCTCTGGACCCTGCCAGTCATGTCATGTACTGGCCAAAACAGCAAAATGATGGAAACAAAACATGTGAACTACTGTGGTGCTTATGACTCAGGGTGTTACTTCAGGGACCCAAGTAACCAGTAGAAGCAAGGTAGAACATGAAATGGAGACTGGGTTTATATCGGGGGTAGTTTAGGGATGGACAGGATTTCGGTGTATACAATCAATTAGCTACGTAAGCATCATGAAGGAAGAATACTGGTAATTATTGCAGCTTCTACACTGCTTGAAGGAAGTTCGTGGGTCGTTCTACGCAGGGCTGTGGGGTGGGTTATAAGGAATCGTTTCGGGAAGGTACAGAACTCTGCTTCGTTATAACGGGATATGAGATGGGCTTGTACGTTTATGGCAGGTGTTTCTAACTCTTTCACACAAACTCGGCAAGGCGTACACGAAAGGGCCCTAGCGCTCGACACTCTAGCCACTCAAGCGCTCTACCCTAAACTCCAGTATACTGTCTGCTGGGCTCCAAGCGCATACCATGTAGGTAATTGGGCCTATTTTGGGAAAACCAGAGTCAAGACTTTACCCAGATTTGCAAACTTTGGCGCGGGTCCTCACCAAACCCTAAGCCATACACTACACAGGAGGGCCCAGGTATATCTGCACCAAACAAATCTCCTAAACCCTGCATTGCAGGAACCTGAACGTTGAGGTAGGGGCTGATTAGCTCTGCGCGCGGGTCTTGGCCCCCCAATTGCTAACACAGACTTTCCTGACACTCTGCGACTTTCTCTTTGTCGGCCTTGACGTTGCCTTCTTGTAAGATCGCCTGACTAAGCCCACATGTTGACACCTTTCTTTGAGTCGTGCTTTGAATCTGCCCTGCACAAGGTTGAGCTGGCTTGAAATTTGTAATCGCCGTGGTGCTGCCTTCAAGAAAGCGTACAGTGGCTTGTGCACCCGGATTCCTTATTGGACTTCTCAGCCTGATACAAACTAATGTGTAACAATGGCATAGACATGCATGAAGAAAACATGTCAGTGTAAGGGCGCGGGCATCGCAATCTCCACGGACTTCGCCAGTAGAGCAACTTGGTGAATAGGATTGCAGACCAACATCTACAACAAATTCTAGGATATCTCCTGCCTATAAGCGGCGGCTACAGACGTAGACAACAATGAGCCCCATAAGAACTCTGAAGCAACACTTTCAAGTCATCAACACCGAACCCTACAACGTTTGTGGTTATGGCCATGTTATTCTTCAAACCATGGTTTCTCCTAGCCACCCCACCTATACTACCCTATAAGGACTAAACAAAAACAATGAAGGGGGAAGATTGGGGGGTGAGGGGGGGGGGG